>JAUEKX010051155.1:2367-13600 GCA_031834005.1 Dendronotus venustus
CCCCCCCCCCCAGCTTTCAACATTTGGCTGTTATTATTGAGGTGGTATTTTATGTCTTTCTGGATTATTAGTGTATTATTGATATTAATTATTGTTTAAATTCATGTAAGAATGTAGTCCTATTTGATTTTGTGTTGATCGAATTTGTTGGTTTAGCCTTGATATTTAATTTGACACAAGACTTTGTAGTGGTGATGAGTTTTATGGGATGCCACCAATCGATATCTATTATTATCTAACCTTTTTGGGAATGATGTTGATTCAGTTAGAAATACGTTTTCTTGTAATTCCAGTATACAGTTTAAATTCTTAGTATTTACCAAATATGATATTAATTCGAAATCACTGAAGTTGTAACAAAGCTATACATTATGATTGACAAGAAAGTAAATAAAACATAAAACATCATCAACCGATCTATTAGATTCAGCAAATACTATTTGATTATTATTATTATTATTATTATTATTATTATTATTATTATTATTATTATTATTATTATTCATAAAAGAAGTGAATTAGTTTTATATTCATCCAACACTACTAAGATCTTGTTGTTGAAGTTTATCAAAGACAGTAATATCATCAGGTAAACCTTAAAACTTGCCTCAACATTGGTTTTGCTTGCTCATCCTTTGGTGTTGAGTGGAATATTGTATTATTGATTTTTAGAAATGTCATGAATTTGTTTGCCATCTGTGATATGTGTTCCCTTCTAGTTTGCAGGTTTTTGTGTGCGAAATATTTAATCTTTTGTTTCCATGAGTAAGCTTATTCTAGTTATTTTTTTGTGAATTAATGAAAAATTTGTTCAATGATTTAGAATGAAAAGCAAAATGTAGAATGCTTTGAAAGTGAAATAAAAATGAAAGCTGAGGTTTTCAATATTGAAAGCATGTCCCTTTTTCTTTGTTAGTTTTTTTTCGGTTGATGATTGTCCCTTGTGGTTTTAACTTCTTCTTTTTCTTATCCTTCAAATCTTGGTCTTACTTTTGTTTATCATGTTTGTCTGGAGATGGAATGGATTTTTAACTTGGGCAAGAATTTGCCATGCCCTTATCCGTTTGGTTTCAATTATTTTATACTTAGTATAGAATTCCACTGCTATAATGTGTAATCTACATTTCTCAATCTCCCTCTCTCTCTCTTTTCTTTTGTTCAGACTCCCCAAAGAAGGAAGTTTCCAAAGAAAATCGTCAGAAAGACAACGTAGGAAATGAGAATCCAACACAGCATGAAAACCGACAGTTTTTGGTCCCCAGTCAACTCCGGGCAGCTCTTGCCAGAGCCAAATATTCTCAGCTGATCGATTCGGACGAAACAGAAGAGACGTACGACAACTTCAAACCGTCGTCGGATAAACAGGAGCAGGATGAACACGGTAAAAACCCGGGCTTTCAAAAAGCCGCCGCATCTGGTCCGGCCAGTAAGATTCCGACCCAACAACGTTACCGAAAAGAGTCGAGTTCGTCGTACGCCGAAGACGACCATCCACCGCTGAAACAACAGGCGAACGACTTCGGGTACCAAGAGCTGGACGACGAGTACGGATCCCGACCCGTGGACATCGCGGGGTCCGTGTCGAGCAAATCTAGTCACACGGACAGCATCGCCATTCAGTACGTGCCTAACTCTGACCGGATAGTCGGCCACGAGTTTGGAGTGCGGCCATTGCTGGACGACGATGAACTGCAAGACGAGTACGGAGGAGGTCAGGCCCACGGGTGGTCGAAGCCGGTCAGCGCCGGCAGCTCGTGGCACAAGTCGAGTGCCTTTGATGACGAGGACCAATTCGACGGACACCGGCAAGAGGAGAGAGACGCCGTTCTCGTTTCGGAATCCGGGTGTAAAATCGAAGGCGCCGAGTTTGGCTTCAACACGGGTGGGTCTGATCCCGCTCAAGGCGAATTTGTCGTTCATGCCGCCATGACGACGTCCTCTTCTTCAGTAATCACCCCGGACTCTGTAACCAACGTCGACATATTTTCCGCCGCTCCTTTCAAAAGTAAAACGTCCAAAAGATCGACGCCCTTGTTGGCCTCTGGCACGTCTTCAGCCGGAGGTCAAGGTTCGGACATCTTTGAAGACGCTCCGTTCAAGGCGGGGGGCAGGCTGGTCAGGGAGGGGAGTGTTTCCAACGTCACCAGTCCTGGCAGCTCTTCCCACATGACTTTCACGGCGATCGAAGGAAACACCAGTCGGGGACGACACACTTCAGAGTCCGACATTTTTGGAAGCGCCCCTTTCGGTGTGTCTGCCACACCGTGTTCCACAGACCCTTCCTCCAGCACTGTGTCGCCTTTGATGGAAGACATCATGTATGTGACGACCCCTGAAGAAGCTCTGCCTGGAATGCCGTACAGCGGCAGCTTACAGAATATCTCCGCTATCTCAGGCCTTGCGAGTCAGCAAAACTCTGTGGAGAACGACCATCTTACCTCCCTGGGTACCTCCAGCTCTATTTCCTCTGAGCAAAAAAGAGACGCCTATCCAACAATTTCCTCGAGCTCGGACATGCCGCCCTCTTCCCAATTCGATTCCAAAGGTTCTGAAACGTATATATTTGGGCAGATTGCCGAGGATCCCTTCGGGGCGGTGCCTTTCAACAAAGCGATGAAACGTTCCGTTAAAAAGTCTAGCGGTGTGTCTTCTTCTTCTGCTGCAAACGTTCCTGTTTCTGTACCAACCCACGTTGCTTTCTCTACCACCGCCAACCCCAGCCAGGATCCAGGGATGCAGGCAGCGGGCCCTCCAATGCCGGGCTTCCAACCCGAGGGGAAGGAAAGAGCTGGACACAATTTGAGTCCCGTCTCTTCCCAGCAGAAACAAATTTCTATATCGGGCGACACGGTTTCCTACTTTGCACCACCACAGATGCCTCAAAATGAACATCAGGGACTCAATCTCCAACAAAACAATCTCTACCCAAATCAAATGCAAGGACAACCTTCTATAAACCCTGCTCATCATCCTGTTCATTTCCCCAACAATCCTCAAAACATCCCTACCAAAACCACCCGACAGCCAAACTTCCAAACCCAACCCCAACACCAACAACAACAACAGCTGCAGGATAGGCAGCGACAACTCTACTTACAACAACAACAGCAACAACAACAACAGCGATTACATCATCCACAGGCCAAACAACAGCAAGCCACGGAACCACTTTGGAAGCAGCAGTCCCAGCAGCTCCCCACCCATCTTGGCACGACGCAAGTGACAGCGCGTACAGCCCAACGACCCGGCAATCTTCCCGTCACGGGGTCGTCTTCAAAGTCTACAGCATCAACATCCTCCTCCACCGCCTCCCCACACCAACAAGACTCCAGGCTGACGGGGTCGTGGGGGGTCGGTGTGGAGGAGGAGCACGGGGACTGGGACACGCAAGGCGGCGGCTTCGACGAGGAGGGCAAGTACCAACGGCTGAAAAACAAAGCGTCATCGAGCAAGCGGTCGAGCCGGGACATCAGCACCTCGGGATTCTCCAACATGAGCTTTAACGACGAAGACGAGAGCGCCTCAAGCCACGAACATTCAGTGTCCCCCTCGGCCATGCTCGGTAGCGACAGGAGAAGTGCGTATTCCCCCAACAACGGAAACTTTGGTCGCCAACCCATCATGTCTGTGGCGGCAGCGGCGAGTTACGACACGGGGACCTGGCCGCGTAAACATAAGACTAGGGCTAAAGCGGAGCCCTTTAGTAAGAAGTAAGAAGTAAATCGGGAGGATGGGAAATTTGTTGAATTTATTAAAACGATGTGTTAAAATAAAAGTGTTAAACTAGATAGTTAACTTTGAAATTTTAGAACACGATTATATTATTATTGTATAAATATGAATGAATTACGGGATGAATTTATGCTAAAATTATTGTTCTTCCACTTTAAGAAGTTTTAATCACTTGCACCACCAAGATCCAGGTCCATTAGATGTCTGTGTAGGTACATAGTCTATTAGTCGACATTGTATTTGAAGAGCTTGTAGTGAAACCTTTAGCTTGGAACTTCTGTCTGCACTTTTTCCATATAAATTGCTTTTGTGTATGTCTCTTTATTGCCTGTAAACTGTATATGTTGAGGGAATTTTTTCTCGGTTTGGACTGTATTTGTTAATCAATCTTTCCCAGTCCACTGGGGGGTGAGGCATTGGTCAAGTGGTTAGTGCCCTCTCTTACCCAGTGGGATGTCCTGAGTTTGAACCCTGCCTGGTGAAGGATACTTTTTTTTTTATGCGTTGCATACATTTTTCAACCTAACTCAACTGGGACCAAAAATTAAATCCTTGTCCATGATTTAGCAATGCATGCAGAAATATGATAAAGATATTGCCGAATTGGAAGATGTCTTGTGCGTGTTGTGTTGGAGGAATCTGTTTGATGTCATTGATGATGGATAGAGTATATGTATCAGTTTGAATAGCATGTTAGATTTCAGTCACATATATATTACTAGGTTCAAAATTGTCTGTAAGTTAAAAAGAAGAAATGACGAGGTTGTGGGAGTAGAGTCTTGTACTCTGATACAAGTTTGCAAAACTAGAAAAGTCATTTTAACTGACACGCATACAATATGATCAGGCATTTTTTTCATACAATTGTTCCCCTATTAGTGGTTAACCGTTAACCCATCCAAATATTACCAAAGATTTAATTTCTATTGTGTTATTCAATCATAATTGATTACCGTAACTAATTTTTAAGTAAATTTTTTTCCGAAGGTTGTGTAAAACAGTGTTGTTTTCCTTTCATGTTTTTGTGAGGATTTTTTTTTTGTATATCAATCATTTCAGGGTGCTTGCCATTAAGTGTTATTCTGTTCCTATGGAGAGAAGAGCTCAAGAGCCGGGGTTATCTCTACGTTTTTTATCTCTTGAACCAAAATACTAAGCCATTTTTTTACCTCGCTTGGCATTGTCGGTGTATAGGAATAGGAACCTCAAAGGTCCTCTTTATTAATGGAGGAGTCAGAAAGTCTGGAACTTTTTTAGTAGGTGACATTGGCCAAAGTGATAATATCTGTTTTTTTATGTATTAGTATTAGCTAATTGCATTATTTATTCAAAATTGGCTATTTTGAAAGGGACATTAAGACAGGAACGAAATGTAGTTTTGGTTTTAGGGGAAACAGGTTTGTTTGTTTGTTCTATTTCTTTTGTTGTATATGTTTTTGGGTCTTTTTGCAGAATAGCATTTTGCGATCTTAGGATGAGTGAATATCCTGTCGCATTCCTGTTTTGTATGTCAACAAATGTTGTTTTTTTGCTTTCAATTGTTAAGAATCTGCCCATCCATTCAAAACTACAAAATCAAAAAGGCCTTTATAAATTACAAATACAGTATAGCAACCGAGAGAGAGTGATGATAACAACAAGGGGTCCTCCTCTTGCTTTTAGTGACTGATAACCGGTAATCACTATATCATAACATGACTAATAATATTATTATTATTTGACAGTCAAGTTGCCGTACAACATTCCTTATCTAATTCTAATGTTCTTATCTTTTCAATTGTTAGGAATATTTAAGATTCACCAAAAGATTCTTCTCTAGTACATATTATGAGCAAGATCAAACAAATTTCTTCCGCTGCTTTTACAAAATACAGTGAAAGTTTGAATGCTCTAAGTTTATGAGAGTATAAAGATAATACTACCGGTACCTTACACCGAATGAAAGGTGTGAAAGGTAAATCGATCAAGATAGAAAGAAAGAATGATAATACTACAGACTAAGTACTTATATAGTGTATTACTAGATCCCGCTCAATGCGCTTTACAATAGCACAAAGGGATACCGTAGCTAAAATTATTGAATATGTAGCCAGGGGTGTGAGTGAGTTCTGCTTCCATTTCGCAGCTTTTCACTGTCTTCTGACATTGTCCCTCTCTTCCCACAACCAATGATAACGGACTCGATGAAATTAAACCCACTGTGAAGTCGAATACATAATAATTTTAAGGAATTGGACTGCTTTTCCTTGTGCAGGAATAATTTACAAATGTCGATGACGTGATATGTGTATGTATGCGTGCATTTCTACTCTAAACCTCACTAAAACTTACGTACCAGATTCCAAGTCGACTTTTATTATATACTTGAATAGACTGTACAATAGATACACTCGTTGTTATGGGGGTTGTGTTTTGAATAGACAGACTTAAGTTATTGTCATAGGACGGGGTACCTCTACCTCTACAGATGTTGCAATATTTTCTATTTTAGAAATTAGATTAAATGATAGAATTTACACGTATAGCACTTATCCACAGTCATCACCGTGCTATATTATTATTATTAATTATCCTTGATTTATTGTTCTGTGAAGTATTATTTCCACTGCTGTCAGTCAGATTTTGTCAATTGATCCTTAGATTGCACATTCAATATATAAGTTTTCTCCTCAATATATTCACTCAGTTTACATAAAGATAGCATAGAATACGCTAAATCTTTTTTTTCATAATCAGAATGGAAAGATTTTTGCATCATGTAGTGTGTAGAAGTTTAAATTTCTGAGTCAGAAACTATTGAAAAGTTGAAGCTACCACAGTCACAGTCATTCTGTAAAGCGTTGGGGAGTTATTTTCGCTATTATTATTTGTTTTCCTATAGAGTTGATCACTTTATCTTCCTGAGACTTATCTATCTCACTATTGAATGCAGTAAAGGGGAATATTTGAATTTGTAGAGTTATAAGATATTTCCACAGTTTTGTTAATACGTAGGTGATATTGTTATAGCTGTTATTGTTTTTATTGTTATTATTTCTGTTATTTCATTATTATTACGTATTATTATTATTATCATTTTTATTATTATTATTGTCATAATTTAAATGTGTCCTGTGCAAGTCATTTCATCATTCCAGACTACAGTGGGCGCCGGATTCAACGAGGTCGCATTCAACGAGAAGTCGGCTACCACGAGGCCAGTTGAAACCCCTGTATTTGACCTTTCTTTATACCCAACGTTGCGGCCCGTATAACGAGAGGCTGCATACAACGAGATCATGACGTCGGCCCCGACGACCTCGTTGTATCCGACTTCCACTGTATCAAGCCACGATTCCAATGGCCGTGTTACATCGGCCTCTTGACTTCCATCGACGAGTATCGCTGATCATCTAGAACTAAATTCATTGATAATCATATTAATATTATTCCTTCTCATTCTTGTAATTGTCATGTTATTATTAGGGTTAATTGGTTATTTGGTGCATTCAAGTGTATTCTGTCTTCACGCTAAATGGGAATAAAATATTTAAGTTGTGACATAGATTTTAATTAATCCTAATCCTCGCTAAGTTTTCTTCATGCTCTGTGTCTATGCAGTTGATGATCACTCACGCGTATCTTGTAGTGTAGCGAACAGGTTTCGTATTCTGTACGTACTTTTCTGATGTCTAGTTCGCACCGGCCTCTTTGGCCTTGCTACTTTTCCTATTATGTTGTTGTTTATAGTTATTGTACCTAGTATTGTATGAGTTGATGATGTTTTCTGGTGACTGGCACGTTGTTGTTCATTCGCAGAGAAGACGCAGTGTGAGAATAAGAAGCAAATTGTGATTTCTGCCTTGGATGATTCTCATGGTACAAACAGATCTGATTGTTGTTACAATGTGTATAAAAGGATGCCTTCACTTCATAAACTATACTCTTTTGATGATTGTTATTATAATGTGTGACTGTATGTTATGAGTATCTATTCTATGCTATACCGATTGTGATTATGATAAAGGATTACATACAACTATTCATTATAGCATTTATTATTCATCTCCATGCATGACTAATTCTAAGATTTCACTACATACCACTACTACTATTACTATGTACTACTACTCAACTTTTCATCCAGTTTTGAAGACACGGGGCCTAGTCTTCATTAGTCTGATTGCTTGTCTGTTTTTGATGCCTTCGATTATAACATAACGCTACTCTCCTAGATTGTGTAGTTGTCTGTCTTACTTAGAAGGTGTTGTTTCTTCAATGTTAAAGAATTGTTATGGACAAAATGTGTAGAGATAGACATTAGTATGGGTGAATGTTTAATTAAGTGGATGGAATTTGAATATCTTTCATGATTAGAAATTTAACTCTTTATACGGAAAGAGATGCACCTTTTTAAGATTTGCAATGTTATGTATTGTACAGTACAACCCATTTATAATGATAAAAGTAACAGTCCTTTTTAGAATCCTTGTCCTTTTCATCCTATTTGCCTATGTTGAAAACATTCTTGTTATGACAGTGGTTTTAAAAAACTGCAGATCGGCTGTAACAGGGGTTAGTTGCAAAGAAATACTCGAAAAAAAAATAGAATTATTGAACTTTTCTCCTCAAATCATTAAAAAAAAATGTTCATTAATCTTGTTTTTACTACCCATGTTAACCTCCAACAGATTTGTTTAGCTTTAGCCTTTTAATGGACCGTAATCACCACATTCACCTGGCCTAATCATTTAGAGAGTTGTCTTGATTTCAGACAAATTTCCTAGACTTTGAGGTTGTTTTAGTTTGAAATGAAATCAGACAGTAGGGAATGAGAAGTTGTTACCAATATCAGCTTTACTTTTTTCATTATCTTTTTCATCAAAATTTGTGGTCAGTTATGTTTATGGTTTAAGGTCAGGGAATATACATATACATCTCCCAATCACACACTATGCATTTAACTTGTTGTCAGGGAAACCAAGATAATGTGTATGATTATAATGATAATAATGATAATGTACCTAGCGTGTGTTTGTCAAACAAATTCATGTAGCGAAGAGACACACAATGTTAAACGAACCAATTCCATGATTCCACTAATTATGTGTGTGAAGAGGGAATACAGTCAGGCCGTCAGGAATTAGTTTGTATGTAATTTGTTTTTTTGACGGATCATGGTGATTTTCATATCATATTATGTCATTGATCATTGTTATTTGCATTTAGAAATGAGGCTGCGTAATGGTGATGGGCATTGTTTACACTGTGGGGAGAAGGCGGGAGTTGATTCATGTTTTGTATCATAGGGTTGTTAAGATTATCTTGTTTTAAGGATAAGCAACGTTGGCTGTGGTCCACTATATCACTTATTGTACTTGTTTACTAATACTGATACTGGAATACTAGTCCTTCAAAATGCTTTTTTTTTAAATAACGTGAAAAATCTCTTTGCTTGGCTAGCTTTTTTTGTGATTTGATGTACTACTCACTACTCGCTACTGTAACCAAACAAACCAACAGACAGACTGACAAACCAACAAACAGACTGACAAACCAACCAACTGAATGAAGAAAGGATCTCAAGGACAATTCTCAGCATCTGTCCAGCTGATCGCAGTCTTTGTCTTTCCTTAGTCTTTCACGCCAAACTAGCATCTTACTTTTCCCAAGAACTAGAGAACTGAAATCATCATGGCACTGTTGTGGTCAAGTTGTAACAAACTTGCCCTCCCTATGTTATTATGGTTGTCCATGGTTTGAATCCCAGCACCGGCAAATTATTATGGCTTGTGTAGGTTTGATTTCTAACTATCAGGGGTGGAAGAAGTCCCACCTTTGATGTATGACCTTGATGCCTATAATACATTCTCTATTGGCCTCCAATTGTTGTGCTATTGATTGCTATACAGCTGAAATAGAGAAAAGAATGTGAATGTTTTGTCTTTGGATTCTGTCAAAGATAGTTTCCTCATTGAGGCAAGCGTATGAAAAATCTGGGACAACTGTAACTTATGAATTTGACATTTTTCTTCACAGAACATGAAGAACGCAAACTCTGCATGTCTAGCTCTCTTTATCACCTATCAATTCAGAAGCAATTTATTATTCACCTTTGGTAGCTTTTTTTTTTTTTTTACAAAAGTGTAATCTAAATGTTAAAAGTACATAACAGATTTAATCATACTTATGGTTTTTATTTCATAACGATAATACTATATGACCAGGAAAGGGATTGTCACTTTAATCAAATAATGGGTTTGCTTACCATGATCTATGTTCAAAAACGCTTGCTTATGTCCAAAAGCTGGTCATGTTAGTCCATTGTTTTCCCTACCATCTTTTAACCAAAACAAGTCTACTACTTAGCTTCTGCTTAGTCCAAATATGTACCTACTGATATTGTTGCTTACCATCAAATTATGCTTGTTTCTAGTTGTTTCACGGCTAATCTTTCATTGTGATTTCTTGTTGTTGCTTTATCTGCTGGACTTGTAATCAAATATTCCATGTGGGAAAAAATTAAAATCAAGTTAATCCTGTTTTTGTCTGCAAACATTATTGTTGTTGCTATGATTTGGAAATATTTTGTGGGGTTTTTATTTTTTTCATATTTTATTTTCTCATTGATATAGCATAGCATGCATTGTGAACATGTAACATACTTTGGGAATGATGAATTGCTTTAATGCCGCAACCCCAGGGGTGTACGATATATTATTATGATATAATTAATTAGTTTATCATTTGTTTGTATGCGTTTATAATTGATACCTTTCTCTAGCCATTCCTTTTCATTATTTATTGTTACGCATAGAATACAGAATAGAATTTTCTTTCAATTTTAGTATTTATTGATGTGTAATATTACTACTATTACTACTATTATTCCTGTGAGAGCTGTTCATGTGAAACTTGATGGTATCCGTTCTCTAGAGTAGATGAGAATGTGCTATGTATGATATTATTTGATCCACATTGGGTAGTAGTTCCGGCGTATGACCATCAACAGGTGTGGTTGGCATGTTATGAGAGATCCCGTGGCGATATTTGGCCCACGAGCCAAATGGTTTAAGTTTAAGATCTTGTGTTTAGCTGCAAAGTATCAAGTCTTATTGCAGATAGATTGAAAAACTAAAACAAGAGATGCTGCATGTGTAATACTCTCTCTACAAGTACCCCCCCCCCCCCCTACAAGAGAACTAGAACATATATATGTTAATCGTTTGGAACTGGTATGTTTTGTCCAATCTGAGTTAGAAGGTTAGATATCAAAGACAGCTTTTAAAAATGTTTTTAGCACTTAAACTTCTTCCTTTGTAACAAAATCTCTTTATCCCCCCACTAGTTTCTTTGTTTTTTTACAAATATTCCCGGCTCATATGGTGCAATTGAAGGGTTTGAAGTTGGTCGTACAAGGAAAACTCTGAGATGTAACATATTATTTGCAATTGTTATTACTATTACTATCATCATTATTATTACTAGTTACTGTTATTATTATTATTATTATTATTATTAT
>JAUEKX010051377.1:0-13590 GCA_031834005.1 Dendronotus venustus
TACTATTTCTCACTGTCATCACTGTATTTTTGCTCTCCTACGCATGTATTTGCTACATTCTAGATCCGCCTCTGCCTTCTTCTTATTGATAAAGTATATAATAACGAGACAAAATTGTGCAGCAACGAGTTAATAGATAAACTAATAAAGAAGAAAAAAAGAGTGTTGTAAGAAGACGATTCTTGGCAAAATATTGGGGGGCTCTAGCCCTAAAGAACTTTAAAATGTTAGAAAATTTATTTTTGGTTGGGGAAAAATTTCTTTGAAAGATGGTTGGATAGTGTCAAATAAAAAAGTCACAAGAATATGCAAAGTATAAAAGAGCTTGTCTGGAAATACAGGTATTCTGTAATTTCCAGACATTTCTGGAAGACGTGGGAACCCTGATTCATAGGTCTCACTCTAAATTTCCCAATTCGTTTGGTATTTTTTCGTGAATTTTATGCCAATTTTTGCCACAAGTGCTCGAATTTTTTGCTATTTCTCTAAAAAATTGTACACAATTTTTGCTTTGCCTGAAAATGAAATTTTCATAAAACCAATGAACAACAAACACATACTTTGATTTCCGTACAAAATGTTACAGCGCAAAAGAGTATCGTGTTGCATATACTGAAATTTTTTACTTTTTTTGGTTTTTCTTTTTGCTTGAAGGCCATTTATTTTTATTTTTGCCGAGTGAGACCTATGCTGATTCTTGTACGAATTCACTTGCTGAAGAAATTGTAACGATTTCAAGCGTCGTGCCTATACCGGGCCGACGGAGGAGGGAGTGGGGGTCGTGACGCAGCATGTGGCGTGAGCCTGGGTGAAACGGCCTCTTGTGAAGATCTTGGTAGTAGTAGCAAATATTCAAATGAGAACTATGACTTAACAACCAATTCCTGCAAAACTTGAGCATTTTCGAATCCCAAGTATATCATTGTTTAAAGGTCAAAAAAATTCTGACTATCAATATTTTCTTTCCCTTGACCGTAACAACCATAATTATGTAAATCTTCGAAACTTTTGGAGAAATTATTCGCAAAAATAAACTTATTAACCTCAATGTTTTTTCGAAGTTGAGACTAGTTTTCTAGTCAATCTCCATTATAACATTTGAATTGCTAAAAGCATTCCAAATAAACGTTCCCGCAAAACAATGCAATGTTACACATTGCAGTTTTTATATATACAGTTGAATGAAATACATAAAATCAGGCTTTATGGACCATAACTTGCAAGATTTTTTTAGTATATTCAACATAAATAGTAGACATAGACTTCAAAGAAAAACACAAAATAGTTGTCGAAGGAAACATTTTTGCATATTTCCTTTAAAACAAATAATAAACGTGCGTGAATATCTTTGCCTAAAAAGTGTGACCCAATGATTTTCAAAGTAATGCAGATACAATCCGACTAGTTTGTTCGCAAAAAAAAAAAATTCGAATTCACCATGTAATTGTTAAAACGCAACTTAAATCAATCATCGTATACAGAATCGAGAAATTTCGACACTCTGGAAGAGGAAATTGGAAAAATTGAATTAGGACGTGACTCATATCATTAATTTAGAACAAACTCTAAACACAAAAAAAAAAAATTGAAAAGGAAAAAAAGAAAGAAACTATTCGTAAATTATAAAAAACTTTGTACAATCGTTATTATTTTATCATCACCATGTCGAAATTTTGTGAGATTTTAAGACATGTGAATTGTTATTTCATTTTATTGATTGATGTTGCAGTGTGTTGAACAAAAAGATGTTTCTTTATTCATTCCACTTCACTTTTTTATACTTTATTCTTCAAAATTTTACACCGAGTTAATTTCAAAAGTCTCAAAATTGCCCACAAGACCATGATGTTTACTTGAGTATCTAAGTGTGTGTGAGGGGGAAGTCAGTGGACAAATCATGTTTATTCTTGGTCGGCAGCTTCGTCTCCTGGTTGGTCCGAGGTCCAAAGAGTAAGGTTGTCGCGGAGTAGCTGCATGATGAGGGTGCTATCCTTGTACGAGTCTTCGGGTAGAGAGTCGAGTTCAGCAATCGCATCGTCGAATGCTTTCTTAGCCAGCTCGCAGGCCTTTGGTGGGTCATTTTTGATCTCGTAGTAGAACACAGAGTAATTAAGAGCCAGTCCAAGACGAATTGGGTTGGTTGACTTAAGATGGTTCTCACTGACTGTTACTGCTTCTTTGTAAGCCTCGTTAGCTTTCTCTACAACAGCCTCCTTAGCATCATCACCTTGAGCCACCTCAGCCAAGTATCTTAAAAAGATAAAATTTGAAATTATTTTTCAAGGTATAACAGTTTGTTCTAGACTGGTAGTAGATAATAACTGGAACGAATCTCTGCAAATGGAATTTTCAAAAATGTCAATAAACAATCTCTTGACAATAAAGTAGAATAAATAAAACGTCAGCGTCTTTGGTATAGCATCACTATAACAATTAAATTTTAAATATTGTTAGTATATCCGCGCAAAAAAATTAACGAAAACATCAATGAACCTGTTTACTTAAAATGTTGGTAAACTTACTCTCAAATAATATTAACTTCGCAACCGATTCCCTATCCCAACGAAATTTCATACATACAACAATAGCCACTTACCTGTAATAATCACCTTTCATCTTTAAATAGAAAACTGCTGACTCGGCAACTTCTGTTGTGTTCTTTTCATCTAATAAAGATTTAGCCTTACTGACAAGGAAGTCGTCCAAGAGCTTTAATACATCATTACAAACGTCTTGTAATTCCCCTTCAATTTTGCCACGGTAGGTTTTTGCCAATTCCTACCACAAAAACAAAAAGTAAAAAACATAATAAGGATTATAATCTTGTACTGGTTAAATTTGTTAGTCACGGATATAAAACTTTTCTTTTGTAAATGAAAGTGCAACGAAAAAGTTTTTACAAACATTAGGCTTATTGTGAATGTTTCTATAGAATAAAAGGTTTGACCTTTTGATTTAAAAGGTAAATATGAATTACTACTTTGAAATAATTAAGTCGATTAAATTTTAATAAACGCAAGAATAAAATTATGTCTTCTAAAATTATGTGCTTGGATGCAAGTTATGAGATTTGCCTACAAAAAAACAAAACCACAGAATGTCAGAAACTAACATTTATGTAATCTTATAGAAAGCATTAAGACAAACAATACAATTACAACTAATAATATAAAATAATGTTAATATATACCTTAAGTGTATTTCTTTCATATACTTAAAAGAATGGAAAATGATGTTGAATACAGTAAGTACATTCAATTTTACCTTATTATTATTATTATTCATCTCAATGACTGTTTACACACAATAAAGTATTAATATTTATCACAATTACAAGAGAAAAATCCCTTCTAAAATCCATATAAAAAGTTAACAATATGTATCAGTTCATGTTGGCAAGTTCTCTTAAAAACCTATCCTCTATTCTTGCTCTCCAGCTTCAACATCATTACTTGTCCAAAGAGTCAAGTTGTCACGAAGCAATTGCATGATCAAGGTACTGTCTTTATAAGAATCCTCAGGCAGGTTGTCCAGCTCTGCAATGGCGTTGTCAAAGGCCGACTTTGCTAGCCTGCAGGCCTCACTTTGGTCGTTTTTGATTTCATAGTGGAAGACAGAAAAGTTTAAGGCAAGTCCCAATTGAATAGGGTTGGTTGCTGTAAGTTTTGTAGAATATTTGGTTGCTTCAACATATGATTCATCTGCCAACTTGACAACTGATTCTTTTTCTTCATCATCGCCAACTTCAGCCAAATATCTATGTTAAAAGAAGTAACAAAAGCTATGCACCAATAAACAAATTGATTTCGGAAAGTTTAAAAAAATTCAACAATATGAATAGGGGATTTCAAAAACTAGAAAATAAAAACTAAAGTTACAAAATGTGTAGGAACTCATGTTCTTAATTCATACATTGAAAAATTCACACCCAAGAAGGCTACAAAATTAATAAATCAGCCAATTCATACCTGTAATAATCTCCTTTCATCTTCAAATAAAATACAATAGATTCATTATTTTCTTGATTATCTGTATCTGTATCTCCACTGGCTTTGGCTGGGGCAATCAGATTTTTATCCAAAACCTCCAAAACTTCAGTGCATACTTTTTTTAATTCCGATTCTATCTTTTTACGGTAATTGCGTGCGAATTCCTGAAGTTAAAATAATGCTAAGATCTGCATGTTGCAAGCATAGTCTTCCTTTACTTACTTTGAACACCTTTTTAAGTCCAAATGTCTAATTGACATTTAAAATTTTTTTTTCTCTACATCCCTTTCTCTTAAAATAACCAAGCACATAATTTAAAGACCTTAAATTAGAACAATATATTGAAACCTTTGATTATAAGTACACATCAATTTACACATAAGTATAAAATGAGCGTTAAAACATTAGGTATTGGGTTGCAAAAATAAAATTAAAGATTATAATTAAATTGTCCTAAAGAATTCAAGTGCATGTAGATGTATTAGGTAAGGAGCAATTCAAATTTTACAAAAGATTTATCATACTGTGTGTATATATCTATGTGTAAGATGTTGTCTACAAATTAAAAATTAAACTTGAAAGAAAAAAAAAAGCTGTGTTACCTACCTCTTTATCACTAGCTTTTTGTTCAATACTAGAAATAACCCTCCAGGAGGATCTCTTGGCTCCTACAATATTTTTATAAGCAACTGATAGTAAATTCCTCTCTTCTGTTGAGAGCGTACTGTCCATTTCAGTGACTTTCTTCATGGCTTCAGCCATATCATCATACCTACAACAAAAGAAATATTTTGATTAAGATACAATAAACCTTTTTTCTAAATTACAAGTTGTGAGTGCACAAATCTCAATATTTATGATATTAAGTAAAATTCTTTTATTTTGCTGAAATATAATATAGTCGAGTCTATAAGATAGCCAAGACCCTTACATATTACTACAAGGTGTGAGAATGAAAAAGTCTTAGTACAAACTCCACCATGTTTTCTCTGCAGAATCAATTCTATTAACACAAGAAGTTTATTTTTTCACATGCGCATTAATTTTTTTTAAATATTTTAGAAAAGATTATTGATCAACAAACTAATATCATTTATGTCAAAAGTATTCACTAGTGAAAAGTGTTCTTGCTGTGTTTTAGGGTTTTAGGTAGAAGTTATGTTCAGTATTAGTAAACTTAGTAAAAAATTAAACTGTATATCAAGTACAGGCATTAAAAACAAAATGCAAGAAAAAAAATTGCTTGAATAGGAATAAACATTTTCAGCTGTTTTAATGTCAACGCTATTTTTACATTATGCTATGTTGAAATTTAATAGTTTGAATATTTTGTAATACAGTTAAGCCAACTCTCTCTAATTCAAATGGTATTACTCGGTCCCCTTGATTTCCTAAAAAACTCATGAAAAATCTGTGTAATTCAAACTTTATGAGGATTGAAATGTACATATCAAGACTTTCAATTATATTTACAAAAAGAGAGAAAGCCCATCAAGGACTACTATAAGAAATGATGTATTTCTGTATGCTATACTTATCTACTTCACTTATTTTATTTATGTCATTTATTCTCCTTTGCAGGTAAATACAATAAATTTGATAGAAAATATTACCCTATGAACAGTATCATGGTGGTATTACAACTTAACTGATACTTAAGTACAATGTTGAGGCAGTTTGAGGGTAAAAATGCATCATTACAAACAAATAAAATAAGTTTTGTTATATTGAATGTTCCTTATCAATGAGCCTACTTAATGTGTCACCAAAAAATAGTTTAACACAATTTTTTTTTTCAAAATCAACCCAAGATAAGAGAGGTACACCTTGAAAAAACATGTTTCTATAAACAACACCCCATTTATCTTGGTAAAAAATTAAGAAAAACAAACAAATTTTATGGTAGTACAAGTTTCAACTGTAACGAAAAGAATATGACATTTTATTTGTTTATATTTTATTTTTACTGAGATAAATTGTGAGTTGTTTATAGGTGCACCTCCCTTATAATTAATTTCGATTAAGAAATTTCCAGAGTCACATATGGTACAGATCACTATAAATACAAAGTTATATTGACAATAAAAGCCTGATGGAACGAGAATGGATGCCTTCCCAATATGTAATAAAAATAAACTCTCAGCTGATTATTGGACCACAATGAAATGCCTTGGTGAAGAGTGAAACTATTGTTATCAGTTGATTACACTGGTCAACACAATTTTCCGGCTCAACAAGGTAAAGACTTGTTTTTAGGTAATTCTGGGGTGCTGATTACGAAAATCATATTTATTTGTTTTGGTTAGCTCTAGATTTTCTGATATGCCATATATCTTAAATGTGAAATTTCTGTAACTTGCCTTTATTCTGCAAGCATATCAAACATTTCAGCAGATTTTGATGCTGTTTGCACTTAGCTTTACATGCAGAAAATGTTTTATGGGACAGTAGGTCATTGATAGGTTATAAAAATCTTGTCTGTTATTTTTATCACTGTTAATTTGTGTTTTTTTGTCAAAACTGTATAAACTGGCACTTGGCAGTAGTATGCTAGTTTACATACATATAGCAGTTGTCTTGTGATGTTGTTAGAGAGACCTGTGTTCTTCTGCACATTACTAATGTTTATGGATCAATAAAGATTGGTCATTCTACAACCCTTAAAGAAAAATATGAAGCAATAAAAATTATATTGCAACATATCAAATATAAAGAGCACCAATGGGTGATATGTGTAGATTTAAAGATTGTTAACTTTTTGCTTGGGCAAAAAATTGGTTACACGTACCCATGTACCCATGCTTTCTTTGCTATTAGGACAGTAGAGGTAAAGCAAATCACTGGACTAAAAAGGACTGGCCAGTAAGAGATCGACTTAATGTTAGGAAAAATAATTTTATTGTTGAGCAATTGGTACCACGTGATAAAATAGTGTTTCCTCCTCTGCATATAAAACTAGGACTATGAAACAATTTGTTAAAGCATTGAATAAAGATGGTGATTGTTTTCAGTATATCTGTAGAAGTTTTCCAAGCATATGTAATGAAAAGTTAAAAGCTGGTAGATTTGATGGACGCCAGATTCAAAAGTTGATGAGAGATCAAAGATTTTGTAACTCCATGAATGATGTGGAGTTAGCAGCATGGTTATCATTTGTAGATGTTGTTAAGAACTTCCTTGTAAACTATAGAGCTGACATTTACAAAGAAATTATAAACAATATGCTTCAAAAGTTCAGGATCCTTGGTATCAACATGAAAAAAAAAGTGCATTTCCTTCACAGCCACCTTGATTGATTTCCAGAAAATCTCGGTGATGTTAGTGATGAAATAGAAGTACAATCGAACGGCTCCACAAAGATATAAAGACCATGGAGGAGAGATACCAAGGAAGACGATGGCAGATTTATGTTGGAGTTCAAAATGTGACATGCCTGATTCAGAACATTAAATATAATACTTTGGACATTCAGGATCAATTATGACCTCTTATCTCTTATGTAAAACTTTTACCTATTCGATGTAACTAAAAAATATATTTTAACAACTTTTATAGATTTTTTTGTCCATATGATACTCAATTTATTCTAATTTAAAAATATTTTTTTTCAAAATAGGGGTAGTGTATGGAAAAACAACTAGAGCTAATGGTAAAAAATGGATATGATATTCAGATTGAGCACCCTCAAATTACTTATAAACAGTTAAAACAGTTGAAACATTTCCGACCCTACGCCAAAAATATTTTTTTGTTCACCAGTGTTATTTATGTGCGAGTACTTAGGTAAGAGTACGTAATTATATCTAGGTACATTTGTAACTTATAACAATTTATAAAGCACAATGAGACAATATTCTCAAAAAAGTATACTTGTATCAATGGAAATAAGAAAGCATTTGCATAAAAACATATTTAAATCTACTTTATTTGACTCAGCACAAGGGAGTTTTATGTTAAAGAAACATTCAAATTATAAAATTTAACTACAAGGTAAAGCATACCATGAGGACTAAAAAAAGTCAGCTCAAATTATGTTAGTTTTTGAATCGTGCAAATCTCAATTACAGAGATTCAACTGTATTATTATATATAAAATAACTTCCATAGACGACAAGAAAAAAATATTTTTGAGAGAAAATTCTCGAACTATTAGCATTAATCCTTATTACCTAATTAAAAAAGGTCTCACAATAATAACGATGAAAGTTTGTGATAAAACATAAATCAAGGATAGGTATCCTTGGATCGAAAATAGCCAACCATTAAAAGAATATACCTTTCAGCTTGTTCAGCGAGCTTGGCTCTTCCAATTAAAGCATTTCTGTCACCCATTTTGTATAATTAAAGTGTTTTTTTGGACTTTTTATATAGATTGAAGAGAAGTTTTGCCTATGGCGTGCGCTTGCAAATTCCACACCTTCACTCGAGAGAGGAAACGCACAAGTTTTCTTCGGCAAATTACGAATTTGTTTATGTGCCCGATATAAAATGGCGGTAGTAATGCCGAGCGCATTGGGGAATTTTAAATGATTTCATGTCAGGCACCTAGGAGAGGAGTTGATAAATCTCGTCTCTCGTAAATTATTAACTTTTCGCGTGCATAAAACAAAACGTCCGCGCGGGCTATCACAAAAGGGGGCGATTTTGTATGCTATGTACTTTTAATCAGTCCTCTCTCACGCAAAATCGTCCGAGTTATGGTGGAGGTTCGAGAGAGGACTGTATACACGTTTTTTATAAGCAACCGGCTTATAAGCAACACTAGGCAAAACATTAAATTTTTTAAGCAACTTTCCTAGGATCCAGTTTTTATGTAAGCAACAAATTAATTTTTTAATCGTCGAATTTTAGTAGATGAAGAGCCTGAGGAAACTTTAGAAATGCAATATGATCAACATGGAAACATTCTAGATCTACTGACAGATATTGAGGACGAATTATTTATCGTTATGGATGACGGAATGGACGATACATATTGACTTTGAAGTTTCTTTGTAAAACTTGAGATTTTATTTTATCCTGATACTGTATATTAAAATAAAGAATTATCTCTGCTCAGTGAATAACTTTATTTCATAACGACATCAGTTGAAAAAGTAATGAGTTTTAAGGTGGAGATCCTCGTAAGTACCGAAAAAAAAGTTCTTATATTAAGCAACCGTTAAGCAACTTTCCTATAACTTTGAAGGGAATTTTTAAGCAACTTTCCTAGGAAGCCAAAAGTCTGGTTGCTTATAAAAAAAATACGTGTATATGATGCGGGAATTCAGCGACGGCGGCGGCCAAGCAAAATTAATGATTTCCTTTAGATTATGAATATTATCCAAGTATTTTCTTTAATATCTTTTAAAGCAATAAGACTTTTTAAATTTATTTTCTTATAAAAATACTTTTCAAAGAAAATTTTTATATTCTTATAACTGGGAAATCTTAATTTGTGTTTTTATCAAAGAAAAAAATGCTTGTTTTGTAAAGAACCGGTACCGATCATTTCTTTTATGTTTGTGCTTTACAACCTTTTTATCTTAAAAACCAAATAAGAAAACCAAATTGGAACAATTGTATGAAAATTTCGAAAATAATTAAATTTGTCGGGCGGAAAATGCAGAGGTGGAAAGATACCATGTGAAAGTTGTGATTTCACAATGGTTTTTAGTTTTTAATCGGAGATTTGGTCAACTTTATAAAGAATATCCTGAAAATTGGAGAGTACATTTGGAATTTTGTATCCGCTTCTGAATTGCACATGGCTCTGATGGCACCTACATAATAATCGCCGCAATTATTTTCCCGTTCATATCTCTCTTTCTCTTCATATACTGTATAATGGAAAACTTTTGGATTTTTTTTGTTAATGCCTGGAATATTTTCTCTCTACTTTTCATTTCTGAAATCTCTAAATTTCTAAGATGAAGTAAACAAAGCCTCAATTAACCTGCTTCATTTTCAGACTCACATTTACTTTCGATTTCATATTGGGTAGAGAAGATGACAAATACAGAAAAATGTTTGATCTGAATATCAGTTTTTAACGTTCGCTCACTCGCTCGCTTTGACTAATAATACGAACATAAATAAGTTGCCAAAGGTATTAGTCTTTCTATGACATTTTAGAGAAAGTTATAATGGATTTTATATAAGTGTGCATAATAATAAAAAACCAGATGAGCGCAAGGACATTGATTAAAAAACGAATGTATAAATGTACTCGTATGAGCAAGAAGAAGAAAAGATAATAAAAAAAGTTCTAGCAAATTATTAGCATCAAGCCAATTGCGAAATTCTACATCAATCGTTCTTATGTCCCCTCCTGATGTATAAAATGATAATACTCAATGGCCTCTGTGATAACAGGAGCCATAAAACGTCTGTGATGAAGAGTGTAAAACACTTATTTTGGAGCGTTCCTCCACAAAAAATTGTCTTTTTGTTCTCCTAAACATATGTTTGCCGACCTTTTAGATTTAGTGTCTGTATAAAAAACATCGGCCCTACTGCAATAATCAACTGAATCATTATAAAAAAAACTGTATTTCGATGGTTGCCCTTAGCGATAAATGAATAACGTCATCATGTACTCATCAAACAAACAATGCCGGTCATCTTTCCTTATTAGGAAAAAGTTCTGGAGTAGTGCGATTTCTATTGTTCCTATTATGGAGGAAATCGTCTAATTTAAGATGACGTCACTTTTTGTTTCTTGTTTTATTCACGTTACGCTCTTGATCGATTATTGAGGGTGAAAGAATTTATTTAAGCGATAGTTGTTTGTGTATTTTTTTTTTCTCCATGTCATTTCAATGTGAGGTTATAATAAGCTTCTAGACTTTTCTTTTACCATATTAGTGGCCGCGTTGTTTATGGTTTACTATACTGTTTTTATATCTAGGAAGAGGTCTGCCAACATCGTATAACCTAAATTAAAAAACATATTGCAGTTTTTAATGTTAACCCTCTTTAGATTTTTTTGAAAAAATTGGAAAAACGTCACAAAAAACTCATTGGAATGGAAATTTAAATAACCTGTTTTTAAGATTAGAGCAAATGGAATATGGGTTGTAAACAAAATAGAACAATCTTATATTTTAAATATCGATATTCCCTAGAATGACCATTTCTATTGTATCCCTGCTTTAAATAAAAACAGGAATTAAAAAGAAGTAACCAACCTAATTTCAGGGTTCAATATTGAAGCAAACAATTTCAAGCTATTATAAATTATATTTTACGGACTGTTTCTTATCCTAAAAACATTCTAATCATTAAATGAGAAGAAATTTTAAAAAATTCTACTCTGCTTCATAATTTGGTTCAAGTGTAAATTCTTTCAGAACCATTAAAACAAGTAAAACAATATTTTGTATTTTATAAATCGCCATTAAAACTAAACCACCGCGATAAATGGTGTGTAAATTTCAGGGAAATATTTTTGCCTCTTGTTCATAAGAGCTTAAAAATAACTTACTTCCTAAACCTAGAGAAAAAGGGTCTTGACTCTAAAGTGCTAAAAAACAAATGTCTATGGGCCACTTTTTAAGAGGTTAACTTAAGTATTATCATTTATTTTGTTTCCTCAAATATTTATGCATAGCATTTTGAACGGTGGATTTTGCCAGTTTTCGTGCCGCGACACGTGTGGGTCACCATAAAACACAAACTCAAAATCTGCACATCTGTAAATTAAGTGCAAGAAGCATCTTCAGTCTTCATGACTTCTCTTTGTGTTTTCCAAACTTTAAAGGAAAAGTAGCTTCGAATCGAGCTAGTATTTTAAGCTGTCTCTCCTAAAGAGGTTGTTCACATGTAGACCATGTAAAGTTATTATAGTAATGTCTCTTAAATGAGTTTGGAGAACAAAAATCGAGACAAATATGTGCCTCTTTTATTCAAACGAAAATAAGAGACTTTTGTACTAAAAGAATGGGTGGGCTCGAATTTGCACATGTAAAAGTTGGTCATAATGTGTAAATGTGAACTAATAAAAACGCATTATACATTTTGTTGATAACTAAGGAAATTTTTTTCCTTAAAAAAAAAAAAAAAAAAAAAATTAAAAATAACTAATAAACAACTGCAAAACAAAAAAGAGGAAACTTCTTCAGAGAAATCCAGTAAAAAGGCACAAAAAGCACCAATATATATCGATGGAATCAACAAAGGAAGCTTTTATATTGTACACCATTGACTATAATTATAACAGCTATCGTATTATTTTGGAAGGAGGGATCGTCTTCTTTTTTTAACATCCTCTTCCGTGTACAGATGATAAGCTCTAAAAAATAGTAAGAAATAAACAATATAGAAGAATAAACAATAGTTACTAAAGTTAATTATTCAAACCCACCTGACGTAGGCCGTTAGAAAAACACCGTACCAAGGCCTCGTAAATATAGTATTGAATACTATAGACTTGTCAGTTTCAGTTAAAACGTTGTCAATGGATCTTGCATTGGTTGGAAGCCCCATACTTCCCCGTTTGGGTTACCAAACTAGCCCAGATCGGATTCTTGGTGTTATTTAGCCTC
Organism: Dendronotus venustus; assembly: GCA_031834005.1. Lineage (NCBI taxonomy): Eukaryota > Metazoa > Mollusca > Gastropoda > Nudibranchia > Dendronotidae > Dendronotus > Dendronotus venustus. The sequence goes on from JAUEKX010051377.1 coordinate 12,515, forward strand.
GTTGTTTATTTCCATAAATAGTCACATAGATATACACACTGAGAGCTAGCTTCCCAAACACTCACAATGAAGATAATTGATTTTGGAAAGATTATCAAAAAAAGAGCTTTTTTGAAAAAAATATTGGGGGGGGGGGCTAAGCCCCCTGTCTTTTCTATAGTAGAAAAGAGTAGGAATAACAAGGCACTTCAAACAACTGGTTTTTTATTGCTTTATCTTTTTTTTTTATCGATTTCTATTACACCCGAACTCTTGTTGCCCGATTTAAGCTTCCTTTCGGCGTTCCGACAACGAATGACAATATTTTGCAATTATACACACGCGGAAATAATAGAGCAAGTTCTTCTTTTATAGTTTTTTATTTTAACCCTTAAACTTTGTTATAAAGAATGGCAATATATTAAATTGTCAAATTACTTTTATTGTAATCACCAGGAGGGTAAACTATTTATTTTCGCATTTTCTTTTTTATGTTAATTGTCGTTTTATATTTCGTCCACCATTTGCAATTTTGCATCGTAATAATTAATAATTATTCATAATTATGCTCTCTGGAAATCATAAAAGTATGGTCATAAGGTCTTTTGGGGTCACAGGCTAAAACAGGTACATACTCATTTCTGCTTGCCATGAAATTCGTGAAGATTGAAACAAACAATAAAACATTCACTAACCATTTTGAATGTATAGCCACTGCACGCATGCGCATTTCATATCTACGATGCTTTCTGTTCATCACCAGCTGGTTCATCTTTCTTTGGGGTATTCGTTCCCATTGCTTCACTTTCTTTCTTGTGTTCTTCTTTATCGTAGGAAGGTTGACCAGGGGTTACGATCGTACCTGACAAAAGAAAGTGATGAAAGTCATCAAACGATAATTATGAAAATGGTGGTTTATTTAATCAGAGAGAAAGATAGAAGTTAAGTTAACGACAAATTTAATGCAGTCGATTTCACCGGCTTGGGTATTTAGAAAACATGTTGGTAATTTGCTCGTTTTGGGACGCATCTATGCATCATCCAGTACCTAATAATGGTAACCTAGTAATGGTAACCTAGTAATGGTAACCTAGTAA
>JAUEKX010051709.1:0-13588 GCA_031834005.1 Dendronotus venustus
AATAATAATAATAATAATAATAATAATAATAATAATAATAATAATAATAATAATAATTTGTCGCACAAAGATAAACCCAAATCCAAGCAAATTCACATCAAACCAAGGTGAGACTCGAAGCTATAGTGGATACCACCAAAAGCAAAAACAAGGGAAGAGTCAATCAACATAATTAATCAACATCATCTAGAAAATAGCATACAAACCACATCGAAACAACAGACAAAGCAGAACAGGAAACTGAATCCCTTCAAAAGAACAGGTCTACTACATATCGATCCATCAATCATACCGATCCGCAGAGTAGCATACCACACTAGACAATAGGTTGAGAGTTTGAGTTTAGGCGTCATTGAACCAGTGTTGGGACCAACAAACTGGCTAAATCCATTTGTTCCAGTATCAAAAACTGACGGTCCAATAAGATTGTGTTTGGATACGAGACAGGTCAACCAAGCAATCAAGAGAGAGCGACATATCATACCGAAATTAGAAGACATCGTCTAAGATTCACAGAGTGAAAGTCTTCAGCAAAATTGACCTTCGTGAAGGGTAACTCAAACTACCACACAATCGTTACAAATGAATAATATATAATGAACTCAGCATTTGAAAGTTTCCAAAAACAAACTGAGCAGGCTCTTGCTCTTGTCAAAGTGCAAGAAACATTAGCGATGATATCCATATTTGGGGAAAGACTGAAAATCAAACAACGCCAATTCGCCGTAGAATCACTTGTGTTCACTGGTCATCGTATCTCAGCACTATTGATGCAATGAAAGTCGAAGCCATCCAGTTAGCAAACAAACCAACATTAGTATCCGAGCTTCGTTCATTCCTTGGCGTGATCAATTACAGTCATCAATATATCTAGGATTACTCCACAATTTCTGCACCACTTCGTAAACTGACCAGGAAAGGCGAACCATACATCTTTACCAACGAACAACAAGAATCAGCTTTTAACACAAGGAGAAAATGACTTAAGCATTAGTAATGGCTTTCTATAATCCTGAAGCAGAAATTCGATTAACTGTCGACGCAAGTCCAGTTGGTCTAGGAGCAATTCTGGCGCAACAACAGGATAATGGATCATTTAAAACAATCGTCTATGGTCAGATATTCACAAACAGAACAAAAAGCCCCTGCAGTTATCTGGTTATTTTAAATAACAAAAGTAACTAAATAGAAATTTGTAAGTTGTAAGATACCACAAGTGATGTAAACGTTTTTTTTACGATTAATAAAGCTAAATGTGACTTCATTGTGATGCAACTAGTGAATGAAATGCACCTCAATGAAGCCAAATATTTCTCAACTTTGTTGAGTCTTTTTTATAAGAAATGCAGAAATGCCTTATCAGGAGAGGAGTGCGATCGCACTCGCACGCCTCCGCACACGCCTGAATTCAGTATGGCGTGCGATTGATCATAAATCGCGATTTTTTTTCAATTTCAATCTAAATTCTAATATATTACTTTAGTTTTCAGACAAGTGGAGAGATGTTTTAAAGTTGTGAACCCAAAAACACAAAGACTGGCGTCAAAACATATAGCTCGACTCTCGCAGTCTTCACTTTTCTTGTCTGACTATGTAAACAAAAACAAAAAATTAAGGGAATTTCCCGTTTACCTTTTTGCAATGCGGCTTCTTTTTAAATAAATCAAAAACGTTCGATGATCTCGCGTTTTTATTTGGAGAGAGAAAGAATTCTTCACTCCATTTTTCGATGAGTTCGTAATTTGATAAAAATGGAGAACGTTTTTTAAAAGTGTTGGCATTACGAAGGATATTTTAACTTTTTTATCATGGAAACAAGAAAATGTTATTGGTTACAAAACAAATAAATTGTTATTAAAGTTTCGTTTGTTAAGATTGAATGTTTAAAAGTTTACAAAACAAAATAAAGATCAAGAACAAGACTTTTTTCTTTTTATGTAATAATACGAGACACATTCTGATTTGATCATGTCTGGACTTAAAACTCTTTCTCACAAAGAGTTTATGTTTTTTCGAATCGCACCCCATCGCACGCCTGAAATTTTATGGCGAGTGGTTTACCACATATAAAATGGAAAAATCGCACGCCAGGCATTTTCTTCCTGATAAAGCCTGAAATGCATTCAAAATTTAAGCTTCAATTATCAATAATTTTACTACTTTACGGCGGAGGGGAGTCAAAAGAAGCTCTATTTAGTTTCAATTCAAAATGTAACAAAATATAACGTAACAATCGACATTTAAATTTTCGGTAAAACTAACGATCCTATCTCTATATTCTTATAAACAGCAATATAGTAGCAATAGCGACTTGTAGCTGTGACCGAGTGGTTAAGGCACTCGACTCATAACCTGCTGGTCAGGGGTTCGAGTCCGCCACCGGTCACAGTTGCGAGGATAACCTCTCGTTGCTAATTGCCATAGGTTTCCGTTGTAGGTGTTGCGCAACGAAGGCAGGACTCTCATTGATAGCAGTCTGATTAGTACTGAAGAGACTATCCTGGGTAAAAATTCGTAAATAAATAAATAAGCCTGTGTACATATTGTGTACATTGAGTTAGTTTTCGAATTAATTCTGATTTTTTTGCCCAAATCAAGTCTACTGGACATTTTAAAAAGATAACTAATCTAAAGCAAATGTATGTGCAGAGGCTGATCTAGAACGTAGCAAACACATGCGTAGGAGAGCAAAAATACAGTGATGAGAATGAGAAATAGTACAAGATGATTTTATTTTCACTCTCCTTTGCATGTATTTGCTACATTCTAGATCCGCCTCTGATGTGAATATATTTTTGCTCTCAAGTTTTGAAATGAAGGAAAAAACAAAGAAAAGACGCTTACTATAGATTGTGATGAGACAGATAAAAGTCTGCTATCTAAATAAAAAGAGCTTGTTGCTTCAGCAATACCAAAAGAACAAAGTGATTGAAAAAATGTAACGAACGAATTCTTTTGGTCATCATCCAGAAACCCTATAACAAAACAAAACAAAACAGCTCGGTAGACTGACAACAAATATTATTCTAAATAAAAAGCATACAATGTATATTGCCTTCAAAGTTCAACGCTCCTTTTAAAAGCCAGAGAATAAGGATAGAAAAGAATATGGATCAAATGTGAATCAGAGGCAGAATTTTTAATTGTTAATTTGTGCCCTTTTATCAGAATTACAATAAACTCTGTTTGCATGTATGATTCTAGCGCGAGCCCCTTTTTATAAACGAACTAGAGTGCGAAACTATAAGAGACATAATCTTTACTTCAATATTATGGTTTCGCTATAGCTAAATTTACCAAACCTTTTAAAAAGTATAGAAATTTTCCAATAAATTTTGCAGCAAGTATCATATTCTCCGGTTGTTTCTTTGATAACGCTTCTTTATAAAATTCCATAACAAAATAAATGATGTTTGATTTTTCAATATCAGCTAAACAAAGAAATTTTCTCTATGTAATTTTGCAATCTTATCATCGGAATGTGAAATAAAATCGTTAAATAAAGAGAAACAAATTGATCACTAAACATATAATGCAAGTATATAAAAGTACCTGAATCCAATTTTGGTAAGATATTAGTGATTGCAGAGAAACAGTTATCTCTAACAATAGTTTCCTCGTCTTGAAATAACAAAAGCAATTCTGGTAATATATATCCTTCGATTAAATCTTTCCTGAAAAACAAGTGTCAAGAAATTATATTGTACTTATTTTATACTATATACTTATACTAATCCCCGAGTCTCGCATTCCCCACCAGCTATAGCATACAGAGGCGGATCTAGAATGTAGCAAATACATGCGTAGGAGAGCAAAAATACAGTGATGACAATGAGAAATAGTACAAGATATTTTATTTTCACTCTCCTTCGCATGTATTTGCATTAATTATTTAAAAGGATCCTCAAATTCAAAAACTTGAAATAAAACGCCCTAACGACATTTAAGATCCAATATATCAATCAAGAATTTAATAAAACTGATTGACTGTCATGATGTAATTAATGATTTCTAATTTCAATTAAAAAATTTGATAATCTGATAAATATATTTCACATCTTATTCGTTTTCAAATGAGTCAACCTTCCTCATAGAGCAAACATAGGGCAAATTGACCCTCAGACTCTATTTTTATATACTTTTATTCGATATCTTTAAACCCTAATAGGCCCATTGTGTATTTGATTACCTTTCCGATAACATAACCAATGGTTAATTATTCTTAGAACAATTCCAGTTTATGTGTACATACAAAAGTGCATAACGATATATATGAGACAAATGTTTAGAAGAAAATGAGGTGAGTTCCAAAGTTCAGTTGTTTTTATGTGGCAAACATGTTAAAAAAATATTAAGAAAATCCTAGCCTCATTCCCACGGTAATTTAAAGAAAATTGAGGTACAGGCAAAATAACGAAACATTAGGTATAAAAAATACTAGGTTTGGATTTACCATAATTGAAACTCTTACTGTTGATGATGTACACTTACAATAAAAAGCGATAAATTACATCAATTAAAAATATGAAAACAGCAAAAAAAACGATGTTGAATTGCCGAACTCAAACTGGCATTTTTTTCAGATTGGCACCTTTAATAATTAAAAATTTATTTTTTCCCATTAGCCACCACCGTAAGGACATGAATGAAAATAACAAAATAATTAATTAACTTCAATCTGCAGTTTATGAAATATCTGTTCTTTTGACTAATCTTTAGTGGAAATAAAACTTTAGCAGGGAATTTCGTAAATTATTCCTTGAAAACAAAAATATATTTTGTAAAAAATAGCCAGAGTTAGTTTTTGAAAATGTTTATATATGCATTCTATAAATCCAAGTAAACATGGTTCTAGAAAAAAGAACAGATATTAAACAAAAATAGCTTGTGGACTGATTCTGAGCATAGAAGAGACCTTTTAATAGTCTGTTTGTGAACAATGTAACAAATGTAAAATACCACGCCCACGAATTCAGTACTTGTAAACAATGACACGCATGTACACGCGAAAAATTGTTGCGTATACTTTTTAAGAACTTGTTTAGGCACATTTAAATTATGGATCATTATACATTACCTTGAAAAAGTGATCATATATTCCAGCTCAGTACACATTGCTGAACGAATATCAAGTTCAATGTCTTGACACAGCGCTCTCATTTTAGGTACCAAACAAGATAATACTCTGAATAAAAAAATTAAATTATTATCATGAATATTTTACAATGAATATTTTATATACATTTCAGATACAACTCTGCTATCAACATGTGTGCTTAAAATATATTAATAATATGTAGCCTATTTATTATGTATTAAAAGTTGAAATAAAAATAATTGTAATTTATTTTAAAAACTTATAAGTACAATAAAAATAAATCTCTAGTAAGTAAAAAATAAATTAATTAAAAAAACAGTTCAATCGGTACAAAACCAATAAAATACACTTCAAGGATTAGTGAGATTAGTTATAAGATAATTATGAGATAATTATTTTGCAAACGCTGTAAAATCAAATAAATTCGTCAAGACAGGGTTTGTAGCACTTTTCTTGATTTCCTACAATGAAAATGTATTTCTGAACACTGTACAAAAAATATATATATTATTTTACCAGACCGGCAACATTGGAAAAGATTGTGCTATATTAGGGTCATAAAATTTGATTTTATTCAGGCCAAAATTATTTGCTTTAAAAACCTAACCGATTTTCTTTAAACACATATTGTGGCGTCACTCTTGTATAATGGCACATAAGATGCCAGAAGAAATAGGCAGAAGATCAATTACCCATGAACCACCTTGTCAAATAATATACTAACCATAGAAAAATTGAACCTTAATATTAGCTTGTAGTTATAACTTAGGCAATTAACATAGCCATTGTTAAACTTTCTTCGTATATTTAGAAAATTAATTACCAAAGGGAATAGCCATTAGGAACCACGGAATCTGGAGAAAAAAATTCTTTTGCGTGAAATGTGGAATTCGCCCTTTTCTATAAGGGGTGGTTAGCTCAATTGGCAAGACGGCGGGTTAGTAATGCATGGCTGATAGATGTTGTGGGTTCGAATCCCACAAAGTGATATACTTTCGCGGCTGCTGTTACTGTGTGTGTAACATCATTCACGACGTAGAGAAAGTCAATTCCGACTGTCATTACCACAGTAATGGCAGTCGTGAAAGACCATTGGTGGGAAAGAATTCACAGCCTGTATCAGACAAGTAAACACTAACACGGGTGCCTTGAAATATGAGGTATACATTCTTGAATGCAGGTCCACATCAGTTATAAACTGAATAGCTATGTGAATACAGAAAAACCGACCTGGGTAATAATAATAATAATAATAATAATAATAATAATAATAATAATATATAAGAATACAAATTAGTCAGTACGAGTTCTTAATTTGCAAGGAAGGCAAAAATTATCAGTAAAATTTTAACACTTTTTTCCATCTTAATAACCATTTCAAATGTCTATTTCTTTGTCATCCTCCTTGAGGAATCCATTATCTCTTTGGTTCCATATATTTTATTTCCGTATGGTAACAAATCCTAAATAGAGGATATACTATAATTTGTCTACTAAATTCAAAAAATAAACAAAAATCAATCAGTCATGGAAAGTTTTGCAAATAAATATATACCAAAATGGTCGTACTTTTCCGGTGGTAAAACCTCAGCAAGATGACTGACAATGCAACAACATGATCTTCTTGTAATTGTACATTGACTAAGCGATACACTATCATCAAGAAATTCCAACAACTGAAAAACAGAAAGATGTTTCTACTTTTTTGCTTTTATTTAATAAATAGTATTGTAGAAAGGATTTGTATAAAAATGTTTAAAATAATTGGCAAAAATATTTTTTTTCTTTCTTAAAAATTTATTTAGTAAAATCGAAATATACATACAAGAGCAAATATAAGAGGCTTAAAAATAAAAAAATTTATATTTATATTATTTTATTTAATAATATAAATAACGTTAATAACGTTCAATTAATTAACACGACAAAAAATGGTTATGTTTAAGTAACTCAATTTAAATATTAAAGTAAAATTAGTTAACAGGATCAGTTAGAAGTAATTTAAATAAGTGATGATGATGATAGAGTGGAGAAATACAAGCAAATTAAAACTAACTGAAACGATGTAATTTTTTAAATTTTCAAATTAAAAATAAGACAAATTAATGATTTCAAATTAGCACCTAACTTATTTAATGTGGTTTAAAGGAATTCTTGCATAGTTTTACTTAAAAAAAAAACATTTCACTTCCTTCCATTCGTCATTTCCTGTTAAGTTGGTTAAAATATTAAAGATGAAAAACTCTAGACTTGTTCCTTCGCGTAGTTAGGGGTATGGCTACTGAGGAAAACAAATAACTCGCAAAACCTTTTTTGTGCATAGTATTGCGTACTTTCTTTGTACAAATCAAAGTCTCAAATTCACAAACTCTTAAAAAATTGGAGGTGACGGCACACGAGGACGAGGTGGACGAGTGCTAAAAATTAAAGTAAATGTTAAAAATGTGAACTGGAAGTATAAGTAGCGAATATCTTCGATAGCGAAAAAGACTTCGGAAAAGGGTAAAATTTCATAATATTTAACATATTGAAAAATATCTAGGGATGTCAAAATCCCTTTAAATAAAAATAGAAATCAATGTCAACACAATTAATTCAAAATTGGGATAAGTGGCATGTTAATTTGCTTGAATAAGGTATTAAATCAAATATAAAAATAAAATAATGTTATTACTTCATTTATATCTTTTGCAGAAAGAACTTTGATTGAAGAAACTATTGTATTTGACCAAGCTGTGTTAATTTCTGAATATAAAGAGGTGCCCTATTAAGCAATTATTATCAAATATATAATATTACAATTTATATAGCATAAATGGTTAAGGTATGCATTCATTTATTCTTCCAGGGAATCAGATTCTGAGTTTTAAAACGGATATATTTGATATATCCTTTAACAAATTTTTAGTATATGGGACCAAATATTCTCATTTATTTTATAATTCTCAGTTTGCGGTTTCTTTCGAATATTGTGCTATATAATTTGGGCTTTATCTCCGTTTTTTCTATGCCCTTTTATGAAAAATTTGATGGACGATGTTTTGGCCCAAGTTTCTTTATCAAATTATTTTCCGCCGAATATTTTTGTAGTTAATATAAGTTAAGCTTATTAATTGCGACGGTTTATATTTCTTAAACAAGTAGTAGTCCTTCTACGATGTCCTATCGAACAGAAATAATAACGCAACCTTTTTCAAGTGAAATAAATAAATAAGGAACCGCTAAATTTTAAGAATGCTTGACCATGCTCGATATAAAACTATGTGTATAAAAAGCGTGTAAACGATAAATATACAAATACAATAACAACTTAAGGTCCGATCTCACTACAGCATTCTTTCGAGTTTTGAAACTTCAATTTCGAAGAATAGATGAATGTACATCATAGAAAGTAATAAAATAAAACATAAAAAACCTTTTTAAAGAAAATACATAGCAATATAATTCAAGTCAAACCTTTGTCTTTGGTTTTCAAACATTTTATTGCAAATTGAAAAAAGTTATTGATAAAATCATTCCTTCCAATAGACCTTTCTTCAATACTTTTAGAGATTGAATATCCAGTAACTACAATAGAATCTTTATCGCAGTTCAAATAAAGTAACTCTTTAATGGTAGATAGTACAATTTCTTTTTCTGATGGAAGTAATTTTCTCAAAGTTTTTGGTAAGTGTTCCAGTACATATAAGATCTGAATGTTTTGTCCATTTCTAAAATAGAGCAATTTTAAGTATATTATATTAATTTTATTCATAAAAAGTTTACATGCACAAAAAGTTATACGTGCTTTAAGATGTTTATGCAAATTTTAGAAAGATAATAAAGGAATAGCATTTTTGTTTCTTGAATGAAAGAAATTGCATGGTTTGCATATATTTATTTTCAAAAAATCACAATAAATGTTCAAGAAACAGTATCCCAAAAGCACTTAATTTGTTTCATCAAGAGTTTAATTATTGAAAAATTGTATTCAGATTTTGTTTAATCAACATAGAACATAAAATATTTGGATTACCTACTACAATACGGTTGTTGATTCGGTTGTATAAATTCCTTTACTATAAAGGATAAATACCTTAATATGTGGGTGGTTTTTTCATATATATTAAAATCTTCATTAATAGATAGTTGTTGGATTTCTTCCTTTGTCTATCAAATTTAAAACGTAAAAACAATGCTGGTTATAAAAGAATTAAAAAATAAGAAGCACTTTACCTTTAAATGAAAACTGTAAACAAAACTGATACTAAAAAGAATCAAAATTACTTATAAATACAACAATCATTTGACGATTTATTCACTTTTTCATTTATTTGCACTTACAACTTTGGATTGTTTGATTGATCGTTCTTGGTGGAATTCTTCAAAGTCTTCGTTAGCAAGAGACAAATCCAACAATTGTTGACAGAAAGTACTATTAAGAGACATACTTTAAACAAACAAATATATCCTTCAAATTATGGTATGTATCTTATATACATAGATGGAAGCAAGTAGAAGCAATAACATGTTATGAAATGGGAATTAAACCATTATCGCAACATAATTACTTAAAGTTCATTTAATTTAATTTTTTTTTTTCAAAATATATTATACAAAGCATTTTCTAAGATAAAACAAAATAAGTATTAATAGTCACACATTATACATTTATACGAGAAGCAGAGCAGAATTATAAAACATTATCCAGCGACTTAAAAAAGTATATCTTGGATGCTTCATTGGCATCCTTTCTCAACTGTCACGATTGATTTTTTTTATTTGTTGATTTCGATTTTTTTTTTTATCGAGACGATCGTATAATTTATTCCTTATTAACCTTAATTCTTAATTCCTTATTATTATTTATTCCTTATGAATAACGAATAATGAATACGTTACGACTCTCATTTTATAGTTACTCTATAGTTCTTCTAGGGTTAGCCTTTTAACTCAATATCTTTTGCTAAGATTGCTTGTAAGAGCATGGGCTGACATTCCATGAAAATACGACCCAAATTTGTAAATTTAAGAGCGGTTCGAAGAGGCCAATGTTGCCTGTGAATTGTAATACATAATAATAATAATAATAATAATAATAATAATAATAAGGACCCCTATTCAATGGTGTTAATTTATCAAGCTTCTTAATTACTCCCAACCTTCATTTGACAATAGTCGGAGTCGTACTTTCAACCTTTACCTTTTAACTCAATCAATTTCACTGTTCGATTCTCACCAGCTAACTAATTATTTCCAAGCCAAGTCTGTTTTTTTTGGTTCTTGTTCTTTTATAGTTATTTATTATTGTAGTTATTAAAATTATATAATTAATTAATTTTCTTCTTCTTTAATTTTGTTATTAATTACTTTTTATTACTTGTTAGTTATTATTTTTTTTTTTTTTTTAAATGTATTGGATGATAGTCTCTCATCTCTCACGTGTCTGGCTCCGAGTGCCACACCACGGGACCTTGCCTCAGCTGCCATGCCAAACCATGTGAGGAGATCACCACAATCAAATACTACATTATGGTGAAGAAGCGTTTCCAGTCCAGCGTGAACACTGCGAAAACAAGAAGTTTCCCAGGAGCCGATATTGCAAGTGACCACGACTTGGTAATGATGACCTTCAAGCTCCAACTAAAGAGAACAAAGAAACAAACCCTCTCAAGGCTGAAGTTCGACCTGGAAAAACTGAAAAACCGTGAAGAAGAGGTTTTTCAAGCTATGATCGGCGGGAAATTTGAGCTACTCTCCACACAGAGGACACGTATATATATAAACACACTTGTAAGCGACTTTAACGTGGCTGTAATTGAAACAGCTGAAGCAACTCTTGGGGAACAGCGTCCCAAAAAGAAGCCCTGGGTCACAGATGACATCTACAACTATGCGACAAACGTAAAGACCTGAAGAAGAAAAGAACCAAGAAGAAGGGGCAAAGCAGTCGACACTAAAATCACACTAAAATATGAAGAAGGCAAAAGAGAAGTGGATTGAAAAACGACAAAAAACCTGAGAAGAAACAACAGAAAAAAAGTATACAAAGTTGTAAAAGAACTGACGAAATCAAAGCAAGGAAGAACCATGACTAACATCCAAACTAAAGATGGAAAATGTCTAACTGAAGAACAAGACATTCTAAATCAGTGGACAGAATACTGCGCAGAGCTATATAACCTACAAGCTACAGGTGATCCAGCAGTACTAAATGTTCCAAGAGCCTCTGATAACGATAACCACCCCATACTCCGTGAAGAAGTGGAGGCAGCAATAAGAAGAAGTTAGTGCTACCGTGCGGAAAGGCAGAAGCAGCCAAAGCGTTACCGGTACCGCAACTTCTGCCTCGAAAAGTTGAAGTACTGGAAATTGCTGCGAGCCCATGATCGGTAAACTTATATTTAAGAAATGGCAGAACTTGCTGCGCTCGCCAGCCTCTCTTAAAATTTCCGAGCGAAATTCGCAGCAAACAATGCTTACCTATCTTCTCCTACTAGTACCACTCTATCGCTACAATGAAAGCCACCAATCAATAGCAATATGTTTTCTAATATTAGAGCAACTTTGGAAAACAACAATAGAGGGTTTTTAAACAGTGAGTTTAATAAATTAAAAGAAAAGCTATCGTTATCTCGTTTTGTTAAAGAAAGAGAGCACAACAATCTTATTTTGAAGAAAATCCTTTGTAGGGATGTTTGTGCTGAAAGCTATATTCCTTCATCGTGTCCAAAAATGTTGCCTTAAGGTATGTATATAAACATAACATGTTGTTTTACTTTCAGTTTCCCTCTTTGAATAATGTATGATCCTATAAGCAATCACCCCCTTTATCTTGAAAACAAACTAAGAAAAAAAATTATGGTATATATATATATATATATAATTCTAAAAGAACAATAATGTACAAAAATTCTCTCATTTGTTTCTGAGATATATATATGTATAACATTTACAAATTTTCACTGCTACTATGTTTTTACGTAGCATTGATAATAAGTGCCCAGTACCGGTAGGTTTAATTTTATATATATGTACTGGTACATATATATTATGTATATATATAATATATATATATACAATATATATGATTTTTTAAATTTATCTTTTTGTTGTTATAAGTATATTTAACAAATCATATCACGGTAAAGTAATATCTTATACAATACTTTGTTACAATAAATAACACAGGTCAATGAGTTACTAAATTGATTGGTTGGGACCGGTGACATTTGTTTACGTTAATTGAATTAACAAAAATGTGGCCACAAACAGATCTATATTGTCATTATGTTTAGCTAAGCACATTTTTGTATATACCATCCTAAAATGTTACTAGGACAAATCAATCTTGTTGCAATTTGACATCATTGTTACATATATATATATATTACTCTAAAGGAAGAAGTATTATCATCATAATATGAATATTTGTTAGTACAGTGCTCAATACATAAACGGTAGAGCGAGATTATTATATTATATTTATTGGAAATTTAAAAATTTAAAATGAGTACATAACTGTCAGTTTCACGCTCACGCGATCATCAGACGTACTAAATAAAACTTGGTCTAAAAAAATTCGAAAATACATACAATGCTAAGAGATGCTAAAAAGGGGAATGGTCATGACGCTTGACCTACAAGAGGAACGTACCAGCCTTACTCCAAACCTAACAGTCAACCTATTTACATTAATGTCAACTCGAATCACCCTCCTAACATCATCAAAGACATACCACGAATGATCTCCGATCGTATATCCAGAATCTCCTCAAGCAAAGAAGTATTCGAACAAGCAGCACCGCACTACAACGACGCCTTAAGATCAAGCGGATACAAAGAAAGTATCAAATACGAAAAACGACCCGCCAAAACGAAACAATCAAGAACCCGAAAAATCATATGGTTCAACCCCCCATACTCGAAGAACGTGAAAACAAATGTTGCAAAGCGGTTTTTGAACATTGTTGACAAAAACTTCCAAAGAAAACATAAGTTCAGCAAGATCCTAAACAGAAATTCACTAAAAGTAAGCTATAGCTGCCTTCCGAATATGTCCAGCATAATATCAACTTACAACAAGAAAGTTTTGAGAAATCAGAAAAAACAACAACAAAACGAACGTTCCTGCAATTGCCGGAAAAAGACGATTGCCCGATGAATGGAAAATGCCTGGAGAATAACGTCGTTTACAAGTACCATGTGAAATCCACAGAGAATGACGAAGGAAAACATTATATCGGACTTACGGGAGAAACCTTTAAAGGACGGTAGAGTAGCCACAAATATTCATTTAAATATGAAAAAGCGTCAAAATCTACAGAGTTGTCCAAACACGTCTGGAATCTGAAAAGATCTGGTATCGAACCCATCTTACGCTGGGAAATTATTGATCGCACCCATTCATATAAAAACGGCAGCAAGACATGCGATCTTTGTTTAACGGAGAAATATCACATAATCACGTCCAAAATTGCATTGATAAACAAAAGATATGAATTGATTTCA
>JAUEKX010051931.1:2825-13583 GCA_031834005.1 Dendronotus venustus
TATTATCTACGAAGGAGAGTGAAGAGACAACTGATCTGATAGTGTTCCTCAAGGAATAGTTATTTTTTTGCTCTCCTACATGTGTGTTTTCCCATCCTCTAGATCTACCTCTTAGTGGACAAAATTATTTTAACAAGTTAAGTTAGCTTATACTAAAATTTTGGAAAAACCAGATATTTGGCTAGCACACGACGTTAGAAAGACGTTGTATGGATGTTGTAAGGATGTTGTATGGATGTTGTAAGGATGTTGATTCAACAATAAAACGTTAAAACGACGTCGTAACAACATATTTTTAATGCCACCTTTGCCCCGATTTTAGGGCTCAGCCTTTAGCAAAAAGATTGGATAATTAAAACTAAATTTTCAGGAATTAGAAATTTACATATTTTTCTTTTTCTTCTTTCTTTAGGGAATGACAGTGGCAAGAAATTCAACTTAACATTGAAGAATAAACGCGGTAAAACAATCATCGATATCATCACAAAAAACAAATGGAAAAATGTATTTGACACTTTAAAAAGGTTAAAATATGAAACCCCATCAACTTCATCAAGGTAAATATACAAAATTCACCATCACTGCCAAATTTTTATGATCTTAGAACGGGTGCTTAACTTTTGGACAAATGACTTTTAATAACCCTTCATTTCAATTTCCCAAAAATCTGCGGCATAGACATTTTAGTCTGCAGCAAGACAGAAGAAGGGATACAACCAAATGATTTATTAGCTTTCATTCTCTCTTTATTTTGAAAAACAATATGCATTTTTGCAATATATTTATACCCTTGGTATAAGTGAGATGGCCAGATGTTAAATAAGTATATATGTATAAATATATATATATATATAATCTGAAGAAGAGCAATCGAAACGTTAACATTTAACGTTTAAGATGAAACATGCTGTTTTATACATATTATATATATATAAAGTACTAAAGTACGCGGCGACGAAAATTTTGTATGCCTTAATGATGTGTATAATGCAATATGATAATAATTCCTATTATTTACTGATTCGTTTAATTTTGCCTATTGTTTTCTATTTAGCTCATCAAGCAACGCATCATCAACACCAACAAAACCAGCAGTAGCAGATGTCAAGAAACCATCAACAGATACCAAGAAATCATCAACAGATGCCAAGAAACCATCAACAGATACCAAGAAATCATCAACAGATACCAAGAAACCATCAACAGATACCAAGAAATCTTCGAGCACTACCAAAGCTCCTAGTACCACCAAAACCTCTACAACTACAGGCAGCAAATCAACAGATAAAAAGAACGACACCAAAACAACACCGGCAGCGTCAAAAAGCAACAGCAGCAGTACAAAAACGTCTGACACCAAGAAACCAACACCAGCAGCTGCCCCGTCTGCATCATCAGATGATGAAGATGATACCAAGGATGTTATGATCTCATACAACCACAATCACTCCAAGAAAGCCATCCAGATTCGTGACTATCTGCAGGAGCAGGGCAAGCTTAGGGTTTGGATTGACGTGGAAGAGATGTCTGGCAACATCTTCAAGCGAATGGCCGAAGCTGTCATCAACTCCAAAATCATAATCTTCTGCTGCAGCGAGGAATATGAGAAGTCTGCAAACTGCCAACGAGAGTATGAATATGCGGCCAAGAAGAAGAAGCCCATCATCCCGATCTTCGTGGAGGACAGTTTTGAACCAAGGGATGCTGATAGTCTGGACATCATCTTGGGAATGAAGCTCTACTACAAGGTGGAAAAGGAGACAGACTTCAAGCAAAACATGCCAAAAATCCTGCAGTCGGTTAAAGACACATTAAAGGAATTGGAAAAAGCCGACAATTGATTTAGTCACGAAATCTAAATTTATGTATATTATATTACTTGTGTTATATTTCCAATTTAGGGTTTTAAAAGCATGTTTATGATAGTAAGTTTGCTAATATATTTAATGCACATTCATTCTACTAATGTTGTGTTTGTATTAATTTGCACCTGATTGAAGTTTGTGTTTACTTTGCCAAAGACAAAGATACTTTTTGCACACCTACACATGCGTCGCATGTGGCACAAAATTTGTTATAGTATTGTATGTTAGGAGAAATATTTGATGATTTTTTTTATGTATCATCCAAAATATGCACATAGAAATACACAAACAAAAATATTGTCTTCGTTAGTTATATATTTGTCTCTTCAAGATCCCTTACTGCATCATGTTGTTATATGAGATTATATGTTATTATTATCAAACGAGCGGTAATCTCACCTCCACCTAAGAACTGGATTCATCAAAATAATTTTAGAAATCAAATTTAAATTAACTTTATCATCTGGAATTATATTGCTGCCAGAATTTTAGAATATGTGAACCCAACAATGCCAACCCATCTATGCTCTGAAATATTGCTTTGTAAAATGATGTTAACAAAGTATGCATAGACTTAAAGGGATTTCTGCACAAAACTAATACTTTTTACGTCTCAAAATTATCCTCAAAACCCAGAGGCTTTATCGGTCTATAAAAATTATACTGTTTACACCACACAATGATCCCAATAACAGATACAGAGATATTGTGGGTTTAAAAACAACAAAAATGGAAATAAATATGATTCTCTGTCTATATGGTATCAGCCAGCAATTGAAAGGCTTGGAAATGATCGACTGATTGCGTGTATTTTACTATGTAACTTCCAGCACCCTTTGAGCGATTATGAGTATAGAGATCTTACAACGCCTTTCAATTCAAACAAATGTTTCTCGAAAACGCTCTGTTGGCCAAGATCAAACACAAAAGCTGCTGGTGATAACCGAGGTGAATTTATAAAATTTGTAAAATGTTGTCCTAGAAAATCATAAAACATTTTATGTTTTTTGTGATGAAAAAAAAAACAACACCCTAAAAAATTATTTTCTTCCAGGATGTGGTTTTAATGTATTCTTCTCGTGGAAGATAATCCGATATTTGTTTTTTCCCCTGGAATTATAATTTTTAATTCATTAAAAATCTTAAAATTATAAATATTTTCTAGGAAAAGAAAGTCTTTCGACTATTAGTTCAGTGATGTACTCGAAAATTGTTTAATGTTCTAATAAATATTACCGTAAAAGAATTTCCCTGAAAAAAAAGAAAGAAAGGAAAATACGTATTTATTTAACACAATACCCCAACCAATCTACTATTCCCAGCTGGCCTATTAAAAAAACCCGTTGAAATTAAGAGTCTGGAGACTACTTTACCCATAGTGCATTGAGAAACAAAGAGAGAGTAGACGGACCGCTACGCTCTTGCCTACTTTTTTTTTAACATGCGGTTAGACCTCAAGAGTAGCATAAGTGTATTAGCACGATAACTGTTTCTAAAAGACGAACTCCCTCCTTACTTCTTTAATTTTAAATAGTTAGTGTTTGTTTTTAGTTAGTGCTCTGTGGACATCCTGGCGAAATTTAGGTGCGATTTGCTCTGCAAGAAAATTTCTAGACAAAGCCATCAAATGCAAAATTTAAAGTGATTTAGTTTCGTGGAATCCGTGTCCAATCCAGCAGAGGTAGAAATATAGTGCGTCAATCATCTGTGAAGGCGAGCTAGAGGTCAATTATTTTAAGATTTTTTCTCAAAAATGACTACTTCTTTACTCTCCTCCGGAGATGTTTGGCGCACTCTAGAGCCGCCTCTGATAGACATTTCTATCTCCTAGTTAATCTTATACGTCTGCATAGTTTCTAATCTTCTTAATTTTGTTATGAATAGATAAACTAGCTTACCAGCTTGTTTATCACTCACTTTGCTTATCAAAGGGGAAAGAAAAACAAATAGAAATAAAAAATCTAAAACAACAACCAAAACAAGTGCGCGAAGAAATACTTTCTGCATAAGTTATCTTGCTGAGTGTAGAATATTGAACGAACTAAAATTTGCTAGTATCTATTGGATAGATGGAGCAACTTGATGAAAACTCCTCTCTTTTATGTACGTTGCAACTCTAAGCACTAAAACTTCTAGTACTTCTACTGATTTTTAAGCTGTCCTCTCCTTTCAGCTATGACGATAATGTAAATAACAAAACAAAAAAACAACTACTGTTGACAAAATGTAAACATATTTAACAATCTGTAACTTGGTAACTGTTCATGGCAACTTCCCAACCCAATGTTCTATTTATTGTTTGACATTATAAATGACACGAATACGTCAATCATATTGCTTCCGTTAAGATCAGAAAAAAAGAAAAGAAAAGTGGCATAATAAAAAAACGCAGTCATTTCATTGGGTATGCAGTGCATATTCTGCTTAACAATTTGTGATTTTGTCATTACATAATTTAAGTAAGATTCAAGTTGGTTACATCAGAGTTTAATGTGGACACTTGATGCCGGGTAAGAGAGAAAAACACACACAGGGTGTAATAATGCGCAGGGGACACGCCCATTTTTAATTTGACCTTGCAAAAAATATCGCCTGAGTAACGTGTAGACAGAGCTTTATCGGAGGCAAAACCACAACACTTCTCGCTCGAAGTTCATGAACCGAGTGTCAAATAAAATATGCAAGTTATGAATGGCGATGGTGAAGATCAAATGAATGTTGAACATAAACATATGAACAATGGAATTTATATTTCACTCTAAGGGTTTGCAAGTATAAGTCTGTACTTATAGATTCTTATTCATTACTTCTCCTATACTTACACTTTCTTATCAGCCTATACTGCTATGTTAGATATATATATATATATCTTATATGTGTCTGTTTAATTTCAGCTAGTGGCTTATAGTTGTGTTGATATGATTTGAAAAATAACAAACAACATTTCTATAATAAGGTTGATGAAAGTCTTTCTATGGTTTGTTTGTACTACTCAATTTTACAGCCAGAACAGAGTCAAAGATTATGTATATATGTATTTTAAGCCTGTTGAAAAAATTTAAAAAGTTTCTTTGTTCTCTTCAAATACCCAACACTTAGGCCAATACGGTGGGGGTAATATGAAGATTCAGAAGCAATCATTGCAAACTATCTGTTCTGAAACTGTCAGAAAGCTCTAATTCGGGGGAATTGCCTGTCCAGGGGGAATTTTCCGGATACCAATATATATAAAAGGTTTAATAATGATAAACAGTCTTTTTGCAAGAAAAAACTTTGATCTAGTGAATGAACCTTCCTATTAATATAATAAGAGTTATACAAAAAGTTCTTTTAAAGTCAACATCAACATTAGTAATCTGGAATTCATTAATTATAACATTTACACTTTAAAACTGGTGGTGATAATGGTTTAATTTGATAAACATGTTAGAGTTAAACTATAAATTAACTTGTTTTAATTATTATGGTTTCCTTAAAGTAGATTAATTCATTCACTTTATAATGTATGGAAGAAATCCACTATGTATACAATATTTAATGCTCATAGATAAATAAAGTTTGACAATTGTATACACCAATTATATACTGTTTTAACATTTTTATTATTGCCACATGGAGTGACTTTGATCATGTGGTGACTTGAATCACCAGAAAATTGTTTCTCAGTATTCAAATGTTTGAGTTGTATACTTGGGACATGGGAAAGTATTAGTAAGATTTAAAAGACTGAAAGTTTGAGTTAGAAGGATTATATTGTATAATACTTTTCTATTACACTTATTATGTGTCTCAATATCTTTGACTTGCAGTAGCTTCACAACTACTATTTTCCTGTTAGATTACATGTAGCATACAGATTATAACTCGCTTTTTCAAACAGACAAGACTGATGCTATGTAGTATATATATATATATATATATAATATATTCCTCAATAAAATCATAACCTTCCGTTCCCCTATTCCCATCCAAACTGAATATGCACATATATATTTTTAGCTATCTTTATCACTCTAGATATACAATAGAATTTACTTAAGATTGTATATATATAGAAATTAAAAGTTGATACTTCATGTTTATGGCATCACATTGCAAAGATGTCATACCATCAGCTCAGAACTGATCTAGACACAATGAGTGATGTGACGGAACAAACACCACAACTCAATTCTGATGCAATTGCCAATCAGATCTCAAAAAACATTGCTCTCGAAATGGGATCAAAATGGAAAGATTTCCAATCTATTCGGAGAGTTGAAAAACACAAAGTTGACAGTCATCGGAAAGGTCCAGCTCCTATCGAAGATGCAGATGGCATGAAAAAGAGTGTAACTAAAGCAACTTATGGCACGTTAGATTCTGATGTTGAGGAACTGGAATTTGAAGAAACTAGAAACCAAGTTCCTACTGCTGATGATAATCCATACAATAAAGTGAAACCAAAAACAAATGCTAAAGGTGACTCATTGGCAAGTTGCAGAGCGCTTATCGTGTACTTTTCAAAATTAGCCAAGAGCCGTGATGATGACGAAACTATAGACTTGAATTTTGTAGATTCTTTGCTTCAAAATGGAGCTGATATTAATTTCCCAGACAAACATGGCCAAACAGTGATGCATGAGATTTCAAGAGGTTGGCATTGTGATGTTGCCAAATTTGCAATACAGCATGGTGCAGATGTTAATAAAGCGGACCACCATGGTCGATCACCACTCCATTTAGCTGCTGCTGTTGACTATGATGATATGGTTGAATTTCTTGTACAAAACGGAGGTGAGAACCAAAATCAGTTTGTTTATTTTGGCCTCAAATAATATTTAAAAGACACTGTCTATATAAAGGGTACTTGGTTATCCTGGGGGAGCCACTGTTTCCATAAATATTATTGGAAATATATAATTGGTTGTAGTCACATTACATGGAAAGCTTTTTATATAAATATGTGTGAATATGCGAGGTCAAAAATCAATTTTAATATGTATATAATATATAGTTTATTTGGCTTAAGATTCAAAATGCCACGTTCTTACTACGATGTAGAAGTATGTTTTTAAAATAGCACATCAGTAGATTTGAGATTTTTTTTAATCCACTCATATCCATCCTTCTAATTTGTTTTTTGTTGAGAAAGAATTTCGTTTCTATTATTTCATAATCTTTAATATAAAATTTAAAATAAAAATAATAATCTCCTTTAAAATGCTCTAAATTTCCTGTACCTATATTGAAACGTGATAAATATATATTAATTAATAATGAAAAATATCATTGCGTTTTATTATTTCAAATTGAAAATTGCACATCAATGAATAAGTTTTTCTCAAAAGCTTTAGTGTTATTTAGTATTGATCATATCTTGTTGATGTTTACATTGACATAAGTATTTACTAGTTGAGCTTTTAAGACCTTTGTTACACGGCACCCACAACGTGTCATTTCAAACTCACCTGGAGAGAGATTAAATATTTAATTGGGTCAATTAAATCTGCTATTAAGGCCAGTGGTGACAATTATGTTGCTAAGAAACATGGTTATGTCAAACCCTGATAAAGAAGACGACATTCGAAATAAATGAATGAAGTAAATAAATGAATGAATTAAATAAAAAAGCGTTTTTTTAAGAACCAGAAAATATGTAACAATATTACAACGCATATACCTTATCGATAAAAAAATAGTCGTCAAAAAGTGACCAAATTTTTGCCAAGTGACTAATATTTTTTTTTTATCCAACCAAATAGGTTAGTTTTTTAGTTTGGCTAATTTCCATTATAATTGTCTTTTTGTTGTTGTTTCCACTAAAATAATAGTTTAAAAATTCAAACTTTCCAGATAAATTTTTTGTCTAGAAATTAGTCGGCAAAAAGTGATTAAATGATGTCAAAATGACTAAATTTTTTGACCGACTTTTGTTTTACCAATAAAATACCTGAATGCGTTGCATTGTGAACCCAAGGACTTTAAAAGTAAATAATAACTCTTTTCTTTCCTCTGTTATAAAGTATTATTTTCGTTGTTGTTGTTGTTTTACAGCAAATCTTGGTGCCAAAACTGTGGGTGAGATCCAAACCCCTATGCATTACGCGGCCAAGAACAATGCAGCGGCTTCGCTGAAGGCCATGTTGCGGTTAGGGGCGCATATCAATGAACGTGATTACAAGAAAAGAACGCCGTTGTTTACAGCTGCAGAAACAGGTAATAAGCTTTTTTCGTTGCTCCTCGTATTGTTCTATAGCATACCAGATCCTGTATAGGGCTGTTGTGGCAACTGAGACTATGTTCACACTATACAAGTATCGTCTTATTAAAGCTATCCTATACGAAATGTATCACTTTTAAAAAAATCGCGTCTTGATAGCTATCCTGTATGAAAACCATGCTAAAACGATTTATCTCATATTGTTCAGGGTAATTCCGGCATGAAAAGCTTTCCCAATATAGTCTGAGGCTTATTTCATATTCTATATTTAACTCTAAAAGCGATATCTTTTAATAAATGATGTTATTTTGATAAAAAAACAACAATAAAAAAATAAATAAAAAAACCCCCGCAAAAATACATATCTTTAAATATGTTATTTTGTAATTCTGATCAGTATCATTACGATATTTAAAAGTTTGCTTGATTTCATTAATTTTTCCATTATTATTTCAAAAATAAAAAAATTCTCCTTTTTAAAAATTGGCGAAATTCTTATTCAACGCCTATTTTATGAGGTATATAATTTCTTCTAAATCATTTTCTTCTAGCTCGTGCGGAGGCTGCACGTTTCTTGATCGAGCAAGGTGCACCAGCTGGTGTGTATGACTCTAGCGGTACGTCATGTCTGGCCCTCATGATTGAGAAGATGCCGCATGTGGCTATCGAAGCAGCAGAACAATTCCATCTACTGGACCGTGCCTTTCGCAAGCATTACTACTACCTGAGTTTTCTGGAACCAGATCCCAATTTTTTATTACCACCCATCCCGATAAGCAAGCGCGAGCGCCGTGAACTAAAGGAGAACCAGAAGGAAGAGAAAAGGTTAATGAAAGAGCAGGGCAAGAAAGTGAAGAAGAGGGAAAAGACCTACGCTAAAACACCTTTAGAGGTATATGGAGTTTATTACCATAAAATGCTGTATGCAAAATGCTTTTGTACTTCAATTTGAATGTTAGAGTAGGTGAATTGAGAAATTTTATGCGTTAGATAGACGTGATACTGTATGTATTTATTTACCGATTTTCAGTCCCAACTTAAACTAGGTTTAATGAATTTCACATTTAAAAATTATTACTCGTTGAAGTTGGATAGAGTTTATAGTGATATTATTAACACTGCAGTAAATTCGAGTAATATGCATAAATTGTTTTGATGGGTTATATTTTGACGATGAATGACGTTATCGCTCTATACAGAGCCCTGTTATGAAAGGTCATGTGACCATTCTAAACCAGTTAAAATTGCGGATTAGTCTATCTACAGTCACTTTCCATAATGGCGTCTGGGTAATAAAATATCTTTTTGCGTAACCTGCTCTTATTGTCTTTCTCCACAGGTGATCGTCCAGTTTAACCAGTTGGATTTGGTGATGCACCCAGTGTTTCAACGTCTCCTGTATGTGAAATGGGGTTTGTTCGGCAAATTTGGCTCGCTCATCAACGTCTCCATTAACCTGATCTACACGCTGATATGGACATTCCTAGGAATCTTTCTGCCGAATGATGGTAAGTATTATTCACCAATGGGAGAACACTGGTGGAGATTGGTGCTGGAGTTGATCGCCGTAACTTTGACCGGATACTTCATACACATGGTAAGTAAGAACACACCATGTCATAGTCATATTCTCTTAAAAAGTAGAATCAACTACCGTTATAAAATTTACCTTAGAAGGTTTAAAATTTCAGCTCGACTGTTTTCTTCTCTTCACAAGGAAATTTCGCAACTTCGTATCACAGAGAGAGTGCATAATCGTTGGAGACAATGGCGAACGAAGCATGTGGAGAAAGACCTGCAATACTGTCACATCCGTTGGCCGGAGGAGCGGAAATACCTGGAGTCGGAACTCGCACAGATCCGGACGTTCCAGCGCACGTATTTCCGCGAGCCCTGGAACATCTTCGAGTGGATTTCATATTTTGTCGTTTTGACGCTCGTGTTGACACGAATCATTTCGGTTGCCATGAGTGACCCGATCGCAGAAGCAATTCATCCTCGAATCTACTCATTGGGGCTGATTGTGATTTGGTTGCGTTTCATGAGGGCGTGTCGTGCTTTCCGGAGTTTAGGACCCTTCATCTGTATTCTAGGTAGGTGTAGTGTCATCTGTTTTAACCGCGAGTTTGAGATAAAGTTACAGTTGTGGAAACCTACCAAAGTAACAAAGAAGAAAGAAAAACAAGATCTTGTTTGCTGAAAGATTATGCTGTATAGACCTTTAATACAAACAAAGTAACAATAACAATTTACAATTAGACCATGTTGAAATACGGTGGGTATTATATAGTTGTTATTAAATGTTCAACTATATACTAGTATATAGTTGAACATTTCATTGCAAATGTTGTATTTGTTCGCGTAAGTTAAGAGTATTTTCCAGCTGTATCAGCGCCATAATGGCTCTTGTTTTTTTCTTTTCAGGTTCTGTGATTGAAGACACCATGAAGTTTGCATTCTTGTTCTTCGAATTTTTTATTCCGTACACTGTTGGATTTTGGATTATATTCGGTGGTAAAGCGGAAAGTGATATTAACTGGAAGAACTTCAACGATCTCACCTACTCAGTTTGGACGGTAAGCGTACTGATATTTTCCAGTGGGATGTTTATTTATTTATTTATTTATTTATTT
The DNA here is from genome assembly GCA_031834005.1 of Dendronotus venustus. Lineage (NCBI taxonomy): Eukaryota > Metazoa > Mollusca > Gastropoda > Nudibranchia > Dendronotidae > Dendronotus > Dendronotus venustus. The sequence goes on from JAUEKX010051931.1 coordinate 13,526, forward strand.
ATGAATTTTTACCCAGGATAGTCTCTTCAGTACTAATCAGACTGCTATCAATGAGAGT
>JAUEKX010052042.1:721-12233 GCA_031834005.1 Dendronotus venustus
TCTGCATGATCACCACACAAAGGCAGACTCTCGGGGCTGGTTCCGATGAACCAAAAAGATTCCAAATGAATCTTTGAGCGAGTCTTTATTCAATGCCATGTGATGAACTGATTGGTTGTTTGATGTTTCTGCATGATCACCACACAAAGGCAGACTCTCGGGGCTGGTTCCGATGAACCAAAAAGATTCCAAATGAATCTTTGAACGAGTCTTTATTCAATGCCATGTGATAAGAATCAGAAAGCCTAAAAGTAAAGGTTTTGATTTGAATATTTACGTCTGTATTATAAATTCATAAAGAGATTTCATATTTAGATAGGATATCATTGTGATAAACAAGATAGGAGATAAAAAAGTTACTGAATAAGCAATAAACGTACCATAAGTCAACATCAATTCAGCGTTGTTAGTCGTTATGGTAATCATTGTCGACCGTGCCAAGATGGTAGACGCGCAGTGTAGGATTTCTTTTGGAACGATTGGTGTCTTTTGTTGTTTGGTGATCTCTGTTCAGCATGACAAGCATTCTAGAAAAAGAAAATGTTTTCCTTGCGGATTAGACAGAGCTTGATCGATCAACTATAATTTCCTTTATTCATTGTGTTGTCTCTATTCAGTCAGAACCTTTACTGTTTCATCTGTTAATTTAACTATATACAGTTTTAAAAAATATCCTTACCTGTGGAGAGATCCTGTTAGTGTGCATGCGCGCGTCAGCTGAAGCGAACGATCTTTCACCGTGAGTTTTGAATCTTTGAAGTTCCTGCAAAAGATTTCTTTTGCATTCCTTCAATTGTCCAATCTCGGTCTTGGTGGTGTTTAGTTCACGTGATCGTTCCTCTGCTTCGAATTTGAGGATGTTTGAAAGGTTCAAAATATCTTCTTTTGATTTTTTCAAAACTTCGTTCTCACGGTTGGCAGCAATCAAATTGTTGGTTTGTTTTTGTAGCATGGTCTTCAAACGTGCAACGTCTTCAGCCATGTCTTTGTTTTGTTTTGTCAACGTGTCAAGCTTCTCATCAGATGTCTTTACAGGCAGTGCAATTGTGACTTGCTGGTGAGGAAAAGGCTCGACTTGTTTCTGTTAACAAAAATAACAATGTGAACACAGGTAAAAAATTCAATCATCAGAACAAACATACAGTGGTGCGATGCTATTAATGATCACTGCATGTCTATCGAATACACGCTTGACCCGTAAGTTATCATTACGCCGAATCCTTTATACCACTTAACGACAGCTCAACCTATTTTAAATTCATACCTTCTTTGGACACTCTACAGGGAGGTTGATGTTCTTCAAATCTTTGACTTGTCTCCTCAAAGAAGCGATTTCTTCCATGGAGCATGTCAAAGAGTTTTGAAGGTCTTCATTCTCGTACTTCAGTTGCACGATCTCCTTGGAGTCATCTCTCGATTTCTTACGTAGAACTTGAATCTCCATGTTCTGGCTTGCTTGTCGTTGCTGAGAAAGCAGATAAAGATGGAAAAAATTTTTATAGAAAGAAATATTTTGCGACTTTCAAAAAGGTTTAACGCAATATTACAGAACCAAAGAATTTTTTATGGTAGCACTAACAAAAAAATCGAAAAGAAGAAATTATTCTCTTCGAGATTTTTTATGTACTGCTCTCGAAATTTTACAATATTTGGATTTTTCAGTATGATGCAAAAAGGAACACACAATTATCAATAACTTACATTCATAGTTCTGTTCAGATCTTGTTTAAGAAAATCAATCTCTCGGTCTTTCTCCGAGAGTTTAATTCTCAAGAATTTGATTTCATCCATCATCTGGTAGAAATCATCAATTGATTCGGGTTTTGGTTGTTGAGCAACTTCACACTAAACAACAAATCAAAAACCTTTTTATGGCGCGTGTATTTGTTTAGCTGAATCTTCACTAGATATACATGTCACACAATTACCTTCAAAACTTACTATGAGATTTGATGTAACACATTCACCTACCTCGTTACCAATCCCTTCCAAATAAACTCTATCACAGTCTTTCAACATTTCTTCACTTAAATTATCACAAAAGTTAACAGCCATCGCGTCTATAGTCGATGAAATTCTCAATTAGGAATGAGATGGCTACTTCGAATTTATTATTTTATCTGAACAACATGTTATATGACGTCAAATATATTTTTTCTTTAGTGTGACGTTATTGTTAAATAAAATGCTACACATGGCCGAAATCCACGCATGCGCACATTGAGATGATTCTGATAATATGAAACTTGCTAAGTTTTAAAAGTGATAAGTTTTTCTTATCTTTGCTTATTAATCGATATATATTTCCTGACTCCATAAATAAATGGTTCACAATGTTATGCAATACAAGCTCTAGAAAATCATTGTTTTTTTCTATCGAGCACTATCGTTGATTTATTTTCATATATACCGTCGCTGTTTTATATATATAAACTTAATAATTTTTTGAACCATGCATAAATATAATTATATAGTAAGCTTGATATTACTTAGATTTGTTTTTTTTTTTCATTGCTACAAGCCTCTTATGCTTAGGCATATAAATTTTAGAGTTGCTTAAAAAATAATTTCTTATAAAAGAAAAATATATGTATTTATTTCGATGCATGCTAGTACAATGGAACTTTTTCCCCAAAAAAACATCGGACCGGGAAGAATCACTCGTTGGCATAAATTAGAATAATTTTCATAATTTAGCGTGCTACCACCAGCCTGGGTACACGCCATCGAAATTTTCATCTACCATCCAAGTTACGTACGAACACGTTATTATTGACTGTTAAATTGGAAACACTATTTTGAACGTATCTCTGTAAGAACTTTGAAAAAACAAATGGTTCTCTTTCAATTTTGCATCATTTTTTACCTCAACTTTTAATTTCATTAAGTAAATATTTTTATTACTATTCAGTAATCACTATTTGGTGATACATTTTTCAATTTGAACCTATATATACTTGACATGCATGAGGAAAGTGAGATTTGAGTTTACCGTCAAGGTCAACAACAAAATTCATTATCCATTATTCATTATATTTCCCAAACACAATGTGATGAGGGAATCAGATACACAGTGACAAAAAATGGTAAACTCACATCTCATTTTCCTTCACATCTGATAACATGCTAGTTTCAATTAAATACATATTTTGAAAATGGTTGAAAATGTAGGTTTACTTTCCAAAGAGGGATCTAAAGATAGAAAAATAATTTTAAGGTTTTAATGTTGCCATAGCTAAACTGACCATCAGAACCAATTTTTTAAATTTATATATATGCATATACCCTTGAATATTGTGTTAGGTAAATGAAAAAGGACCATCTGGACCTCCTGGAATGACCTATGATCTTTATATACAAAGGTATGAAAAAAGCTTAGGTTGATTCTGATTCTGATTCTGATGATTTATTTGCATAAGATTAAATAAACTTAATTTCACAAATAGTTAACAAAAATGTTAATAAAATGAAAATGACAGTATAGGCATATATATTTCTGTTTAGCACAAGCAGTATTAAACATTTAAGAAACAAAACAATGTTTTTGATTTTCATTACTATTACATGTTTCGCTTACGCTTCATCAGATAAACTAAAGATTTTTCCTTACAAGATTAATATATATATATATATATATAAATTATATATATATATACATTCAACAATAGAAATAATATGCATACAATGAGATATGACCAATAAAAGAATATAGAACGATTATATTGTACTGCTGCTTGCATTTCTATTTTAGATCATGCATGCACAAAGTTTCAATTCAGAATAAAAGAAGGGTTGTACATTAAGCGAGAATCGCCTGTATTGAATAAACAATTAAATTATTATTCAACTGTGCCTACATATATATATATATGCATATGTGATAAAAGTTTTGTTAATATTATATCAATATAGGAATTAAAATAATAAATATATATATATCAATATAATAAATAATATTAGGAAAAGTTTGGCTAAAAACAGTAAAATTAAACAAACAATGATAAAAAAAAAAGTTAGTTGATAGTTAAAAAAAATAAATAAAAGAGCAATATATTAAGTATATACTTATATATAAAGTATATATATACATACACATCCCAGGACAAGCTTGTTTCGTAGTATCATATATAAAAAGTATATTGATATATGGATTAAAATAAGATCTTAGAAAAAAACTCAATCAAGTAAAAATGTAAGTGTGAAGAAGTCAAGATAAGGTAGAGATAGCCATATACCAAAAACCTCAAAAAAGAAGTTATAAACCTGAAGTTAGATATATAATATGCTGATATGCTTACAGGGTGTGAGACACAGAAGGAAGCCTAGGCACATTAGATGAAAGAAGTCAGAGAATAAATGTGGATACGAGAGAACATAACAAAAACTATATATATATATATATATATATATATATTTATAATGATTGACTAAATCTCCATTTTGGATATATATGCATATATATATGTATATATAAAAATATGCTCAAATGTTTCCAATGTTTAACTTTATCTGTAAAATTTTTGACTCTTGGACCCAAAGAACATTATAGTTTATCAGATGTAATGTGTTGAAGATCCTATAATTATATAGTTTTTCTTAAATATTCTTTTTATTAACTGGGTTTATTACACTCTTATAAACATTGAATATTTTGTTCACATATATATTAGCTAGAATTTCAGTCTCACAAGGTTGTTGTACATAGTTTCTTATTATTCAATAATTTTCAGACTTAAGTTCTTTATAAAAGATTGTATTATTTTAATTGGTTTAATTTATATATGATGGTGTTCTCATCTTTTTTTTTAGGAAACAGTTTTCGAAAATGAAAGAGGAAGAAAAACCCTTCAAGAAAGCCAAAGACTTGAAATACCCTGGATTAGAACGTAAAGGTAACGATGAATGGAAAGAGAACTTTTTCTTCATCCAAGCTGCAGACACTCAATTTGGTCTTATTGACGATTGGGCAAATGTACCACTTGAGAAACAGTCCTGGGATGAGGATATAAGACTGACAAAGCTTTCGATCAAGTATGCAAACAGCATGAATCCAAAGCCTAAATTTTTTGTTGTCTGTGGAGACCTGATTAATGCATTTCCTGGTAAAAGATTCAGAAACGAGCAAGAAAAAGACTTCTTGGATGTATTTCAAGGTTTAGATTCAGATGTTCCACTTGTTTGTGTCTGTGGTAACCATGATGTTGGTAATAGCCCAACTTTAGAAACAATAGCGAGTTACAGGAATTCGTTTGGTGATGATTATTTTTCGTTCTGGGTTCAAGGTATATATATGTCATTAAATTTTTTATTGTTTTAGTATTATCATATTAGCAGCAATTATTGAAAGTTCATGCATGTGTTTTTAATATTTCATACCATGAAATTTAGACAGTTTTTGCTTTGAATTTATTCAATATAATGATATATATATATATATATATATATATATATATATAATATTTTATATATTCTCTTAAAATTGTAACAGAAACTTAAAACCTCCAGAATCTAATATATGATATTTCAGCATTTTAACACTGAACAACAGGTTGGTCATTGACATTGACTGTGTTTTATTTCTTTTTTATATGTAGGTATTTTATGTATTGTTCTTAACTCGCAGTACTACGAAGATCATTCGCACATCGAGGAAGAGTATCTTAGGCAAGAGACATGGCTTGATAAACAGTTGGAGTTGGTCAAAAGTGAACAGTGCACCCACTGCATCGTTTTCCAACACATCCCGTGGTTCTTGCAAGCGCCTGACGAGGAAAAGGAGTACTTTAATATTGAAAAAGACACGCGTTTTCGAATGCTGGACAAACTACGCGATGCCGGTGTTCGCCACATCTTCTGTGGCCATTACCATCGCAACGCCGGTGGTTTTTATGGTGATCTGGAGCTTGTTGTGACGTCGGCTGTAGGATGTCAACTAGGTGATGATGTGCCAGGGATGCGTATTGTCCGTGTAACAGAGAATGGAATCCAGCATAAGTATTACGGTTTGGAGAAAGACTTCCCACTCAAAGTGAATTTAAATTGCGATGCTGAACTGCCATAGGAGGATGTGTTTTGATTTTGTAGAGTAGAGTTATTATAGAGTGGGATATGAAGGGTGGTATATATAGAGAAATGAGAAATGTTAGTATTGATATGTTGATATGTGTTGGCTTTTATAAAGAAACAGTAGACTCCTTATAAATTTACAAAAAAATTACAACGCTTAACACTATTCAAACTTTACACTCGTTTGTGAACAATCTTTTATGACAATAAATTTATATTTTAGAAGATTTTTACAGTTTGCTCTGCTTTAGAATCAAGTAAATCAGATTAAACGATGGTTGGAAGTAACCAAGCTTACTTTAGAGGTCTATAAATTCAAACTATCGGCCACTAGTCTTATTTCAAAAGAAATAGTTTATATTAACATCACTCAACAGAAGATTGTTCTTAAACTTTTTTTAAGCATTTTAGCTGGTACTCTTGACCTTCATCTCATCAGTAATCTTCTTAGCCTTCCCAAATGTAAGTGTAACCCAATCTTACCCAACTCTTTGTGAATGATATTTGAATTGTCAAGAACCTCAAATGCAAACATAATTTCCAGTTGCTTGAGAAACTTTTTAAGGATCTTCATACTCATTGTAATTTTCTTTATTGTTATTTTTATTAACAAGGTTATATGAGTATTTGAGATATATGTCAAATACAAATTTGTCACGAAATGATCCCTTACAAGGCGTATTACTGAGAAAACATTTTAATTCATAATATATCCCAAAAAAGCTATAAAAAAAACTAAATTGTTTTCAGTTTAAAAAATACGTTATACAGATAGGAAGCTGAAAGGTAACTCACTTCCTTCATTCATGCCACAAATGCATTTTTTTTTTATCTGTCTTCTGATTACAGTAGTTTTTATTTATGTAAAGCAGAATTTTTATCCCATTAGTTTACTTGCGGTATATAATATATCATGACTTTAATATATAATATGAATGTAATTATTATTAAGGGAAATTAAGAATGAGTCAGTGTTTCCGTCAACAAAACTATTGTACCATTTAATATTTACCTTTTTAGTTTTAAACTCAAATTTATAGATATATATATATATATGACGGTTAAAAGAAAATACATTTAAATACAAAACAATCACTTGTTTCAATAGTCATTTAAATAAAGGCTAAGTACGTCTTTCAATGTCTCAATATCTTTGAAACACACTTTAATAATTTTTATTTTAGTCGCTTTTAAATTTTGCACGCTTCGCTGGTTTAGTAAATTATTAGCATTATTTTTATTTTCAGGCGTCTTGTATCGCTCACATTGGGTATTAACTGTTAAATCACGTGATAACTTAGGCTAACAAGATTCTTGCATGATACATTATTGTAAGTTTTGCACTGTTGCAAAAATCATCGAAAAACTATTATCAGGCTATACTCATTGGTTTATTTCATGTGGCACATTTTAAAATAAGTTAGTACTTGGTTTCTTACAACCTGAGGGTAAAATCATCATATTTCTTGTTTTGGTAAACCTTTCATTTCTTGTTTTGAATCCGTCAAACACACAACAGACATGGAAAACGGCGATGGAGATGTCCAACAAGCAGCCACGAACAGAGACGATATTCAAGAACCGTTACTAGAACCATTACAACCAGCAGATACCAACGAAGGAAACATTGATGCCGGTACTGCGGATGACAGGGGCACTCGTGACAACACTGGAACATTTTCAGACAACAATACGCCGTCCACATCAACTCAGTTAGAGATTACAAATACTCCACCATCGACCGATAGACCAACGTCAAGTTGTGGCAACGTTAACAAAAGCCTTGGTGATGCTTGTAATACTGGTAACAATGTTTCCTTAACGAAGGAGACACCTGATAAGTCTGATGCTCTGTATCTTGAAAAGAGTCCCTCATCAAGAGAAGACATTGAAAATGCATTAGAGGATGAGGATGATGTCGGAGGAGAAGATAAGTTGCCGGATTCTAATAGAACTGATGTGCCCGAATCGATTTTACCGAAACGCTATGTTTTGTTGTTGATGATATTTCTTGGTTTCGCGGTCGTTTATTCGCTACGCGTCAACATAAATGTCGCAATTGTCGCCATGGTAAACAATAGGACACGTATCACGAAGGCTGGCAAAATCTCAGTTTATGTGAGTATTTTTCGTAATCTTTTTTTTGTTTGTTTTGGTATGTCATTTTTGTTTTTGTCACATTTTTGTTTCTGTTTATTCCCATAGTTTGTTGTTTCTCAAGAAAGTTTTTCACAGAAGCATATTTTTCATTCTAATGCTCATACGAATGCCATGCTTACTTACCATAGGGAAACTTTTTGCAGATGTTTGAGAATACGCTAAACTAAGTAACGCAAAAAAGGTTAATTAAAGTTAAATTAATTACTTATTTGCGAAAAATTGATACTCACTAAATTTGTCAACTTAAGATGAACGTGTTTTTTTTTTAAGAAAACCATCCTATAAGCGAGGCTAAGATTTCTTAATATTTTTCTTAAAGAAATCCTGACTAAAAAATTATATTTAAAAATGGGCATCTTGTTTTTCTTCGCGAATGGATGAATAAACACCTATAATTAGACTGTTATAATACTTTGCCTTATGAACGGTCTTACTTAAAATCGATAGCAGACTAGAAGCAGGTGATCTTATTTCTGGCCGAATGCAATGCTGTAAAGGCGTCAAAATCTATTTCTTTAATAATAAAATCTTCTCATAGAGTAACATTCATGTAAGTTGGTTTTCGGAATTTTTGTTTGCATTTAGAAAGCTGATCATCTGAGAACTAATTAAATCAGGATCCTTTTTAACTTTTACTAGCGCAAACTGGGGCTATAGACGGGTAATATCGAATTTTGGCACACAAAAATCTAAACTTTAGAACTTGTGCTTTTCTTATGATTTTGGCCTTTTGTGCCTTATTTTCTTTAAGTTTTTCTCTTAAGACGTGTATTATCTTAAAATACTAATATCGCGTTAAGTAAATATTAAATGATTGGTTTAGTGTAGTGTAATGAGCTTATTCTCGATTATTGTTCTTTTAGGTTGCCGAATTCGACTGGGACAGTCACGAACAAGGTATTCCTTTTTAGTGAAGTAGACTTTCTCTGATTTTTACTCTCGAAAGTAACAAAAGCGTGGCCACGAGGGACTAGAAAAGCAGGAAAAATCAGCCATTAGTTGAAATTGGGCTGGAAATGTTGGCATCTCAAATCCTAGGAGATATAAAAAAACATTTTACAACTAGATTAGTAGATTAATATAATAATACTGGAAGACAGCTATAATATATTTCAGTTGAATATGTCAGTACCCATCCAGGTAGCAACCAATTTATTTTGTTTGTTGTGTTAATAAGATAAGATCTTTCACTGTAACGACTCCTGAGAATTACAGACTGTTAATCCTTTGAGAGCTGCCTTAAATAAACAAAGGTGGAAAAATCTTTAGAGTGCTGGAAAACAAGTACAATTTCAAACCCAAGGCTGGAATAACAAACGTGTCTTTTTCCATTCACTGAAATGGCTGGAAAAAGGCCTGCTTTTAACCCAAAAGGCTGGGATTCTTTCTTCTAGTAGGCGTGGTCACCCTTTAATAAAATAATTTGAAACAAGTATTTAAAAGGGATGTCAGGAGAATTAGAGTAATACTATTATGTATTTCCATTCATAGTGATTAGTATTTATATTTAATAATTTCGGCATTTTGTTCTATTATTGTAAACTTGTATTTTGTTTTTCTTTTTAATTGTTATCTTTGATCTAAACATACTCAGTTGTGATAAAAATAAGTTATATAAATTATTAATAGTAAAAATTATACACCTATACGAGTTTTCTATTTCGCTCATTCTTATAGATTGGATAGATTGCTGTTCCGTCGTAACAGCAATCCTTATATGATTTATTTATCTGTCTTAACATTTTTTTCATTATAGCATTGGTACTCGGCTCGTTTTTCTACGGTTACTGGGTGCTTCAAGTGCCTGGTGCTTGGATAGCTATGAAACTCGGCGCAACACGTATTTTCGGCTATGGGGTTTTTCTCGCATCGTTGATGTCATTGTTAACGCCTGTCGCGACAAGGTATCACGTTTTTGCACTAGCCGGTGTCCGCATCGTACAAGGGCTCTTTCTAGGTGTTACGTATCCATGTACGATTGCCATATGGGCTAAATGGTCACCACCCTTAGAAAGGAGTACAATGGTTACCATGGCAATAGCAGGTAAGTCGATTTAGTTTGTGACGGAATTAAGTATGTTCTTCTGTTTTGTCTTAACGCTGATGGCATGAATTTACTTTTGCTGATGGGGTGCAAATTCTCTTTTTAAATCATGTTGCCTCAAATATATTATATTGAAATCAATATTTCTGTCTCGGGTTAGGTTCACCTGTAGGAAACATCATTGCTATCCCCTTAACTGGACTTTTATCAAAATACGGTTTCGATGGTGGTTGGCCAACTGTTTTTTACTTTTTTGGTAAGTAGGATTAGATATATATCTCTTCGGTTTTTCTTAATAAATTGTTATCATAGCCCAAATCCTTTCTTGGTCCGGCGCGTTGAGAGGTTTTACATTTGTAATGCTCTGCGGGATTTGCGTACCATAGAACTAGCTCTCAACCCATCTTTATTCTCTGTCTCAGCATTATACTAAGTAGAGAACTTACAACTTGTAAGTCAAGTCTTTAGTATAATTCGACTCGATTAGGAATAGATATATGCTTCCTTAATGAATTTCGGAAAAAAACAAATATTTGCAGGAATTAACTTTAGTCGTTTTTGTTCAGTGAAAAAAAACTTTTTAAGGTAATGCTTACTTTTCTGCGTTATTGAATTATAGGATTTCTCGGGTGTCTATGGTATGTGGTATGGACTTATTTCATCTATGATTCACCAGAAACTCACCCAACCATTTCCAAGAAAGAAATGAGATTCATCACAAAAACAATAGCAGAAAAACCGTTTGATCCTCTCGTAAGTTTTCATTCTGGTTGAATTTTAGTACTGATGATTTTATACATTGATTTTATCCAGAAATAGAAAGTCTGGGAAAACAGTTACTTGGTTAATACCATCTGTACACACCATCTAAAATAAAGGGTTTCCTTCTTTAACAGAAAATTGCAACATTACATTGTAACAAACGTATTTTAGAACTTTATTCATTTTAGTATTAAATGATAGGTAGAAGCTTTGTAAAAACGTCTTACCCAAATGATATTATTGATATTTTAACTAAAGAGAGATCTAAAATATTCAAAATCTGCCAAATTAGATAATTCAACATTTCATTCAGTAATTCGTATTTTTTAAATATTTCAAGTAAAAGTAGCAGCGTGCAATTTGAAGAAAATGCTTACTTTAGTTATTAAGAGATTAAGTTTTTCCGGTGAAACTTCCGCAGTCTTTGCGAATTTTAGCCGAAATCTAATCATGAAAGTTTATTTCCCGCAAAGAAATAAT
>JAUEKX010052153.1:0-17260 GCA_031834005.1 Dendronotus venustus
TTTTTTTTTCAGGCAATTTACGAATTATATTGTGGCGAAACTGACATGGTTGAGGATTTAAAATTATTACAAGAGGTATATACATTATCTTATACTTGTGCTAAGATGGGGGGATGTAAGATGAAAGCCTAAACATTTCACATGTGTGCGGCGTATATCCAACTCAAACAATTGTTTTTTGTTAGTTGGTGACGTAAAGATGAAAATTGACTGAAAAAAAACATTTGAATTTCTCTTTTCGTTCCCTTTTATTTCTGTGTTTCTGAAGCTTTGCGTCGGTTTTATTTGCCTGATTATTTTTATGTTAATCCTGATGTGTTAAGCTTACACTAGAATTAAAAACAAATCATTTTATACAACCCGAGGCTGGTGTGAGGCTATTTTTTTGTATAATCTGTTGAGAAAATCCAAAAGTATAATCGGTGCCCTATTTGGAACAGAGTGATTAACAGTAAATATCGCCAATTTTCATTTTGCGAAAGTTTCTTGCACGCATTGAAATGTTCTGTGTTTCTTATAGCAAAATTGATCTTGTTTTATAGCTTATCAAAGTTGTGAGTAAATGTCTCCATCGCTTGACTTGATGTCGCTATGATATAATAGATTTATAAATTATTAGAAATTGTGAACATTCCACAAAGTTTTGAAATATTGAATAATGTCCGTGATGACTTGAAACGACTACTTGAAATAAATGTGAATTAAATTTTCTTTCCAATGCTTGTAAATATGTTTAGTTTTGGCCGACACAACGTCTCTGAGTGCCATTTTAAGTTTATTTGTAAAACTTTATACCTCAAAAACCGTGTTCTTCCAAAAAATTAGGACACTGAATGAATTGAATTGCGTATTATTGTGTTTTACGTAAAGTAATATTCACTTACCTTTCACTATGTCCAGGTATATTTCAATCCGGTTTCCAAATTAAAATTACTGAGTAAAGAAGATTTATCGTGTATCTTTGGAAGTATCCAAGTGCTATTGCCACTACACGAAGGTAAGATTATTTACACTATTGGGTTTTTTATAAGCAACTCTATGTTTCTTAATTGACTTTCCAATTTGTGTTTTAAAAGTTGCCTAAGAGTTTTTTTAGAATACAATATTTTATGGCGATTCCCTAAAATTTTCTTAGCAGTTGCTTAGGTTCGATCCCTTAGCAACTTAATTTGTTCTTGCGAAATATCTCAAAATGTGTGGTGCTTTTGCTGACTTGCGAAACCACTCGCATTGTCTCATTTGTTCGCTCTTCTTTCTCAGGAATTTCCAATGAGTTGCGACATAATGAATTGCACTTTTTCTCCTTAATTAGCCATATTAAAGGTACATTTCGCGTGATAAGATGTTTAAATTGATTCTTTAGTTTTCCCATTAGCAAGATTCTTTCGAAATGTGTCAAAAATCCTTTTTTAAAACGCATAACAACGTCGAAGTTAGAGGTTTACGGCAACAGGAAGGACTTAGATCGGGAAGGTCTAGTATTGGTATTAACCACGCTATGGGAATCTCCTTTTCGTTTTCGCAAGTAGGGTGTCACGCCTATTTTTATATTAAAATAAAAATAAAATATAAAAGGCTGACCCGTTCTGACTATCTTTTCAAGTTGACCAAGCTGATTTTTATTATAATTTCTTAAAATTGAATATTAATTTAATAGTGGTTTTATCGAATGTCACATGCCCCAATATGATTACAGGATGGTTCTAAAAAAAACATGATATTTTTAACTAATAGAATGTTATTTTAAAGTGAATGCTTTTTATTAACGCGTTTAATCGCATTAGTCTGTTGGTTCCAGTTATCAAAAATGTTCTACTTTACAATCCCTTCATTTAATTCTTTACTACTTGTAAGAAATGCATTCTAAATCGTGCCATGATGATCGAGTATAAAGAACAGCAAAAAAACAGCATGTAATAGATTGAATATTTCGTCTTTGTGTTAATAAAAGTTTATGAAATGGGTTGTTATATAGACTCTTTATGTTTATAAACGAGGAAAACAGTAGTATATGTATGTAGTTGTTAATTGTACCTTAAGATATGTTTTATTTTGATAAGCTGGACATTTTTTTCTCCTCTTCAAATAACAAACAATCTCTGCTGGGGTTTGTGGCGTGGCCATGATATCATTTTAGTTAATTTGCTTTGCACTGTGTGACGTAAGAATGGTCACACGATACACGTCTTGTGGCTCGGAACACTTTAAAGGACTTGTTTTAGAAAGAAAAGCCCACATTTGATAATAAGCATTTATGATATTCGGGTAAATAAACTTTTCCCATTGCTAGCTTTTCGATCTCTATACTTCAAAAAAACTTCTAACAAAGGTTAGCCTCCTGATTACCTTCCCTCATACCTAAATATTTATAGAAATTTCAATGGAGAACTTAGGGTTCTACACTATTGCTATGTACAGTCTCTCAAAGAATATTCAGTTTTTTTATATGAATAGACTATGACTCCTCTCGACATTCCTTCGCAATTTATCACAGTAGAATACACAGCGAACCACAAAATGACAATAGCTATCTGTTGTTATGTTTGGCCTCTTCCCTTCCGATACTGATGTAAACAAAAGTATATACCGTCTCTCTTCTCGACCACCAAATAATAACAAACAAGCTCTACCTATTTCCCATTTGCCTTTATTTACTTGCACATTTTTTAATGATGCAGTGTGAAATTGCACTAATTTCTTTCTACTAAAATTGCGCTTTATAAATTCATCGAATTTTTTTACCATTTTGTAATCCACTTGGCCGTAAGTTTCCTCGTGTAATACAATTGCTGTTGTTTTTTTGTTTTTTTTTCACAATATGTATTTTCATGTCACGTAGTAGGATTCACGAAATTTCATTGAGCCTCTCTTTTTCTCTTCTTGCTGGAAGATGAGCTTGTGTAAACAAATAAATGATGGCAACATGGAATGACGTCATTGTCAAGCCTGCTTGCCAAAATGTTTATGATGATGTAGTAGATTATTTTTAAACTTTGGTTGGTCACCACTTCTTTTTATTGAGGGAATAAACATTTACTATTAAGTATCGAAGCCAGGTTGTTATAACGTTGTTTTAATGTCATGCGTTTGCTTTGTTAAACGCCTTAAAATGTCTTAGCATCACATTAATGTATCTATTATATAAATAAAAAAAAAAATACTTTTTTTAACTAATGGACACTTAGAATAGCGGACACCTAATTAACGGACAGATCCTTTTTATCACCACTCATACGTATGAACTGGATACACAGTCGCATTTTCCCCAACGGCGCCGGTTAATGAGAAAGAAGTTTGATTGTTGTTTTTTTTAGATTTGGGGAAAGTCCTCACTCATTTTCGCATCCCTTTTTTTATTGTCATTCTACATTTTCTTATTTCCAGACTTGGTGAAACGCCTGGAAGAAGTGCGCTCTGAGAATGGCAGCATCGAGGAGATAGGTCGGATCCTAACCGATTGGATACCAACGTTGCGTCCTTACATCTCGTATTGTGCGAATCAACTTGAAATGAAAAACATGCTGCTGCACAAAACAAAAGAAAATAAACATTTTTCTGATTTCCTACAGGTAAGCGAAACATAGGTGGCACGCTTCGTAAAAGGAGCGGGTTGTTTGGTTTGTTCCATCTACCTCCGCTTATAGTGGAAATGTCGGAATTCGCCGAAAGCAGAACTTGTTACCAAGGCGTAGTCTATTTATTTATCTGATTCTGACGAAGATAACGAATTCAGTAATGAGTGCGTATGACTGTTTAATTGGGGAATAATTATCTATTTATTGATTTAAGAGCGCCGTCGGGATTACCTTTACATATCTAATCACATGATTTTTTAAATGCGATTCATGAAAAGCCCAATGATCGGTCATTTGGCAATTTACATTCCTCTGTGAAACGTGTAGTTCTTTTTATTTTTGCAAATGACATCCTATTTCTCTAGCCTGTATCCGCATACAATTTTATAGACTCCTCTCGAAAAAATATATAGAAAAACGGTAAAATCGAGTGTTATTCGGACAGAGACAGAGGGCATTGTTATTAAAGGGAATTTATTGATGTACTTTTTTATTGTTCTACTTCTAGAGATGCCTCGAGTCACCGTTCAGTCGGAAGCTTGACCTATGGTCATTCTTAGGTATTTACTTTAGGATTTTACTTAGAGAAATGCATTCTCCTTTTCTGTTTTCCACTTTGATGACACGCACGCAGAAGTGTTTCGATGTTTACAATTAATTAGGCAAGATGAGCATGCACCGATCTCGAGGGACGATGATAATTGGTTGGTTTTTCCCTCGGAGGTTGCGTATGGGACTGGAAAAGACAACAATATGTGTCACGCGATAACGTTCTAACTATGCCGTTTTAACGTCCTTTTCCGCCTGGGAAAATAAATTAATTTAAGATAAAGTCAAATATTCATTTTACTGTTTATTTTATAAAATATTCCACCTCCGTATAAAGGACTCGTAGAGGCTAACTCGTATTACTGTAAACCCATATTATGCACACCTCCTGTTCCGCCCCCTGTTATCTTCATTTTCTCTTCTTTAGATTCGCCTCGAAGTAAATTAGTCAAATATCCACTACTCTTCTCCAGTATGCATAAATATGTGAGTTTACTTCTTCCATAGAGTTAAAAGAATGCACAATTGCTTCATTACTTTTAAGTTATTCTTGCTTAAAACTATAGTTTTATGTTTGTTTGGCTCATTAAATTTACAAAATTGTTTCTACAATCGTTTCTTACAAATCGTTGGAAGCATTAGACATGTCTGCTAATTTTAGTGTACATATTTATTTTCGACAAACATCCGTCTCGTTTTGATGCTTGGTTACTAAGAAAACCAAAACGGAAAGTTTTGTGCCACAATTTTTTTTCCTTAAAGATACAAGAGCACTTGTTTCTTGTCTCTGTCTAACAAACTTCTTTGAGTCTTGATATCCGTGGCAACAGAGCCGTTATATATTACAGTGTACTCTTTCTATCTCGAACTTGCAAGGGACCAAAAAAAATTTCGAGATAGAGAAAAGTTCGAGATAGAGAAATAGCTTAGGGGCTACACAAATGCCAAGAGACCGAACTTTTTGTTCGAGATAGAGAAAAGTTCGAGATAGAGGGTAGTCGAGATAGAGAGAGTCCACTGTATTACTTTACAGGAGAAAAGGGAAGGGTGTATCACACGTGTTGTCGTAGTTCTGCCGTTCTTTTATTTCTATGTTTCTCCTTTCTTTTTTCTTTCAGACGCCTAAAGATCATCCTGATAACGACACATTATTTCTAGCGGTAAGGACACACTATACTCTTTTATAGACTACATGTAAACCTACAAAAGAAGTGTGAAGAAATGCACGCAATTTACACCTTTTATAACGACTCTTCCTGTTAACCTCGCCATAACATCTTGATCACGTATAAAGGTGTATTTAGAACGTCTGAAATCTGAAAAAAAAAACCTCCATCAATTGCATTGTTATGTTGTTTTCGCTGAAGGTGTAATTTTAGACACGATATTATCGTTTTATCCTTTGATTTGTTTGTTTCTTTCTTTGTTGATTATTATTTATTTGTATTTTAGATCCAAGAACTGGAACACCTTATAAAGGAAGCTGACAGTGCCACTGGTCAATCTAAGGTAAGATACAAAAGCTTTTCTGAGATGTCTAGATGTCTGACAAGAAGAAGTCAATAAATAAGACTCCCTCCTTTAGATGTTTTATTTATTATGCTCACTGTGCATTTCTTATCATTTCTTTCGTTTAAGATTTTAAGGTTTTACAATTTCTTTTATGACATTTATTAATTCTTTCCTATCATAGTGCTCCTTCTACAAAGAACGCATGTATTTCATCGACGATGGCGGACACAAAGACGCCCTAAATAACGCCAAAACGCTCTTATGCTTTGGTTCGCTCAAAAATAAACATGGTGTAGTAAGTACTGGCAGATTTTCAGATTCAAAAAAGTTTCTTAATAATTCCTGATTTCTTCGACAATTTTCAGTTTAAATACGCGGAAAAGGGGTGGAATGTTATGAAAGTTCTCCTTATAAAAAATGTGCCTAAGGACGCTTTAATTTTATTTCTTTGTTTTTTTGTTGCATTGATTTGTAAAGAATTTATTGTCATACTATGACAGTTTTTTCTTTCTTTTTTAGAAAATAGAAGCATTTCTTTTCGATACCGTATTTTTGGTGACGAGGCAGGTATCTAGGAATGGCGTCGATCTTTACCAAGTTATATCCCAGGTACTTTACATATTCATAATCTATATTATATATTATATCCTCTGGTGTGAGAATTACTTAATCCACTCTATTTATTCAATCCACTATTTGTAGTTTGTTTAATTCAGACCCAGACTACCCCTTTGAATGGCGTCTGATACAAAGATAAATTGGTATTAAAGCCTTATATTATCACCGCAATATAAAGATACATAAAGGACATACACACAAATAATAGAACTTACTTTTGTTTTGTATTTTTGTTCTCGCAAGTAATAAACTCTTATGCTATACTTGCCTATACAAAACGAAGCAAGAGGTTTTATATATATACTAACATTCACTTTATAGGAACAACGGTTACGGTTTATAGGGACTATTATAACTTTTAATTTCTGTTGAAAGGCCTCCCCTGAGTTAATCGCCTTAAGTTGGTAAAAGAGAGATTTCTAGAGAAACAAAATGTAGAAGTTGGCCTTAATCCGCTTGTGTGCATTTGATAATGGCCCGTTCACAAAGGATGTTTTGTACGAATGTTTTGTACGGACGAATATAAGCTTGTTAAAACTATTAACTTTCAAAAACAACTGTATGAGTAAATTGTTGGGGGGAATCGAAATTCCAATGTCATTAGCCCCTGTTTTGTTTAATTTGAATGCATAATGACTTAATGGTTTGTTATGATGTAGTAATAGGGCTCTATAAGCAGAAAGAAATCTGAGCGGTTTATTACCACGAGATAATTATTGAAATCGATTTCAGCTGTTTCTCAACTGATCGTTATTGGCGATATTCTAAGTAGGCATTGTTTCTAAATTCCCTCTTCTTATAGCCTGTACTCACCTCCGATATGGAATATGCTGACGTCAGTGATGGCGAACTCAGACTAGGCGGTTCGTTCCGATCAACTCTAACGAAAGGGCCAACAGGTTAGTTGTTGAATTACTTTTTTCTGGATTATCTTAGACCTCGTTTTCTGTCGAAAAGGGTCGCTAAGGGTAACAATAAGTTAACGGTTTTCTGTTGCTATTAATATTTCCAATCGATTTTTACTCCGCAAACCAAATTACGAACAAACTGGCAATCATTTTTTTAAATAAAGATTGGTTGTAGAAGCCCCTTGTTTTGTTCTTTTGTTTGCTGTAATTATTAATCGTTTTTATTTCGTTGTTTTTATATCCGTCATTAAAACTTGCGAGCGGAAAACAACCTGTTTGTATAGTGTTTATAACAATGATTTATAATTATATAGGCTTGCAGTGATACATTATGCAAACTTTTACAAAAAATAAAGCAAAAATATTCGTTGCGCAAAGCAATTTCAAAAGGAAAACAACTATTTGCTCAAGCTTCCAAATGATTACTGCAAGTTTTAAATATTTAGAAACAAAAATTAGATTAGATGATTAAGTACTATGTTTAAAATTTAAATTAGTTAAATTAATCGCTTAAAATTAATCGGCTCATTATCAAGGCAGATCAGGATGGTCATTTAATCTTCTTAAACTTCTATTCTCTTTGCAGCTAAACATGCTTTTCGAGTAAGCCCGAAAGAATTGACGAAAGGCAAATCCATTATACTGCAAGCGAACGATCAGCATGACAAAAAACAGTGGCTCAACGTTTTAAGTACCATAGCCTCGACACCGAACAAAGAAGATAGTTAGAACGGCGGCTAGAGAGATATGTTGGAGTATATATATGGAACATTACGAGGAAGTTGAGAGTGGTCTGTTGGTAGTACCTGAATCAAGTCAGAGAGCTGCACACAAAAATAGTATCAACTGGCGCCATATAGCTTTGTTGTTTCGTTAAATGAACGATAGACCTCGTTACAATGACATGCGTTGAACAATAGATGACAACATTGAATTATGGGAAGCATAATTGAATTGTGGGTTTAACATAAAAGAATGGAATGGCAAACAGACAATTATAACAAAATTTAGAATCTTCAAAAGTGAAGATAATTAGGATTTTGATAGAACTCAAAATTAATAATACAATCAACTTTTTTTTATTTTAATTATTCGAACCATAATAGTATTGGCTGTTTTTTTATATATACATTTGTAATTAAACTGAAATTTTTGTAATTCCTCTTTCATTTTTCTATGCCTTTTTTTCAGTAGAAATCTCTCGAAAACGTGTTTACTTTTCACGAAAGATGTCTTATAGAGATGGCTGCGGTTTTTTGTCATGTTTCGCACTTCATGACGCGGCTCTGTTATCTCGAAGAGCTAGAATAATATTTGTCATGAATATATCAGTCTTCAATCTCCGCTTTATTGCATAGACAGGTTTCCCTCGGCTTCTTTCGTCCTTTTGTGCATTATTATATGTTATTTTGTTATGATTATTACTAGTTTTTGCTCAGTTCTAAATGTCCTTACTTATTTTCCTATGTTTAACATTTTTCTTTTTTTCGAGTTTCATAAACGAGAGAGATGTTTGTTTTAAAAAAATCAGTAGAGAATATTTTTTTGTACAACATTTTTTTTCTTCGCAAATACAAGGATAAATATTGAAATTATTTTCTTTCCTTTTCTCCTATTTCTAATATAGGATTCTTATCATAAATGGTAGGGTGTCCTGATGTTGTCCGCAGGCTAGAATGTATAAGAACACTTTCCCATATCTTGAAAGGAATTTTTCTCGTCATTTAGTAAATGATACCAAGAGACAAATTTAATTCAACTTTAATTACACGCAATTACGGTGGTTAATGATGGGTAATAAGTTTAACAAGAATGTAAAAAAATTTGATATCATTCCTGAATATAATGTACCATGGCAGCTTTTTAAGCCAATTATAAGTTTATAAATTTCCACGCCGGTCAAATATTTTGGAAGCTATAATTCAAGAAGAAATATTAAAAAAAACTAAAAATTCAACACAAAGTTTTTGTTTCAAAAATACTCTAAATTAGGGTTAATAACGTATTCAAAATTTATATTGCCTCTAAATACACACAGATCTCTCCCCCTTCGCTTTTACTTTCAATAGAGATGTTTATTCACTCTTAGCAAAAAAGCTTAATTTGATTAAGAAAGATTAAAAATAACAATACAATCACCCTAGTGCGTATTACGCGTAACACCCCGGGTTTTCCAACATAAAGTTGTTTCTTCCATTTGATTGGTCATCAAATGATAATAATCTATTATGATTGGTCGAATCGTATTGTGGTTTTGCGAGACTGCTTTGAAATTAGTAGTATGAGCAGTGTTGTGTTGATAGCGAAAGGTTGTGTCTTTAGTCAGCGATGATATCGTGTTTTATTAGCATATGGTTTGCTTTTAATTTATATTTTTTTAAGAGGAAATTCAATTTGTAATGTGCTTGTAGTGAATTATTATAAGATATTCTAACTAAGAAAAACATGCAATTTATAAATTTCTTTTGAAGTGAAAAGTATTAAATTGTTGTTGTTCATTAATAATAAAACTTGTTCCATGTGGTGTGAGTCCCTGATTTGAATAATTCATGAGTTTGAGTTCTAAGGTGTTAGAATAAGAAAAGAACTTGATTACATGAAAGTTGCTCGTGGCGCGTGATGAAGGCTAGTAGCCGGCCCTGGCCTCTCCGCCACAGGGTTTACCAAAATATTCTCAATGTCGGTCGATTTGGCTGCCGGTAAGTAATATTGGACCTATCTGGTGTACATAAACAAACACACCTTTTCGGGTTTTGCCATGCTTCTCTTGCTGGAATACAATGTAACTACAACCATGACAAAATATTTTTTCTTTCTTTCATCACTCATTCATTTTTATCTTTATGTTGTAAGTTTTAAATATTTTATTGGAATGGGATATCTATTTTCTATTTTTGTGTAAGTTTTAATAATTTATATCTACAGCCTAGCTATTAGTGTTTTTTTCTTCTAAAATATTAATAAAACATACTAAAATAACAGTTTGAAACATAAAAATCAAAACAATTTTTCTGCATAAATTATTGTGGAAAAATGATTTATTCCTAAATATAAAAATATAGAAATGTATATATATATTCCTATTATGCCACGGTATTTTAGTATTTCTCTGTTCTAAACTTATAGGGCAAAATAAAGCTTATGTACGTGTTTGGAATTTTTGACATAAATTGTAAGGTACTGTGTTTATAAGACTAAAGTAGAACTAAGTACGAGGTTGCATATACCCTTATGTAAAAGAAACGTAATTTGGCCTCTGAGACAGTTTAACCTAGGTATTAATATTGGTAGAACCTATTATCAAAATAATAGTAGATGATTAACAAACAGCTAAAAGTTTACTAATCATCAGGCTTAAGTGTCTTTTAGACTTTATAGTCAAAGTAATTTAATTTTGATAGCTTCATAAGATTGTAGGTGCTTGATGTTGCTATGGACATATAGATATTATAATAATATATCTAATATTGTTCTGTTTTACTAATAAGGTTTTTTTTTCGTATTTATATATATAAATATATCTAGTGAGTATTTTTCGTTGGCTAGTATTAGTACTTGAATTTAATTATAATTGATAGCTCTTATTAAGGAATAATATATGATATGTGATATAGACATTGAATGTTACACATTGTTACAGATTAATTGCTAGGAGATATTTACAATTGAAAAGCCATGTATCACAAGATGCCATCAAGATATTCCAATTAAAACATTTCAAATCTTTTTTACATTTTCGAGGCGGTAACTTAGGCAATTTTATTTATATATATGTATAGTATATTATTAAAATAAAGAATCTTTATCATATTTATTGGTGTTTATGACCAAATATAGTTTTGAAAAGAAAACAAAACAAAGCAAAAAAGTCATTTATTTAGAGGGGATTATAAATATATACCACAAACGAGTCATCAATCAATCAATCTGTCTTCAGAACTGTTGTATTAATGGCATATGCTGCTGTGAACCTTAATTTGAGCTATTATGTCATTGTCTCAAATATGTATTATTCTTTATCCATGTGAAAACATTCAATCTATAACTGCTTTCACTTTTTGTCAAACTTTTCACAAAGGTTGACGTTTTTAAAGTGATCATTTATAAACATTTAAATTAAGGTGGAGGCAACCATGTATTATTGTAATGCCATTTGTTTGTTAATGATGAAGTTAAAAACTTTAACTTCATAAAACTGTGTCAGGGTAGTTTGATTCCTTTGTCTTTTCAAGTACAAAAAGGTGAATTCCTTGTATTGAATAATAAAGTGAGTGAGGAAAGGGTAGTCCAGACTTTCAACAATACAGACCTTCCTCATGTTATAGTTTTTAAGTTGTGTTTCCTTTCTCTGGGATTATAACACAGGTAGAGGTAAATTAGGTCGATTATTATTTTCTATTATTCATTTTTAAACATATTGATCCCAGATGTGAAGAACTAGTTGCTATAAAGTTTTCTCCTTTTCTTGAATGAAATCGTTTTTAGAGATGTTTATTGAGTATTAACAAATAAAACCTCAGGACAATCCTTATGATTTTTTCTCTTTTAATTCTGTCATGGGATTTCAAAAAGAAAAACAAAAATTATTATAAGTATCCTCGTATATCCTTTGAGAGATGATTCGTATTGAGTGTAAACCTTTTCTCATCAACTATGTATGCTAATTAAGTTTTGCTCTCTTCGAAATAACAATACAATGAGAATTTGTTTTTTTTCTTTTCTCCTTGTAATTGGTTGGTTACGTTTGAACGTCGTGTCATTACATATCTGCGATACTTTTGGTTTCATGTTAATTTTGATAAAAAAAAATTTGGTCATGCTAACATGCTATTAACATGACACACACAAACTGTCCTTCACGTACGTCTCCAAGGGATGCGATGACAAAATGTTTAGTTTGTCGTGTGATTCATTCTTATATTTTCGCTTATGATAAGGATATTACAGTAAATTGTTGTCCTTTTGTTTAGATTTAGCTCTTGTTGTTAAGAGTGTTTTCTTTGATTTACTTTTTTTTTATTTTTACACGAATGAACTTTATACATTAGTGTTGTTTTGACGTTGTTTTAAAGTACATGATGGATGTTTAGATAGATCCCTACATTCACCCTCATCGACATGGCAAAATGATGATTGTTAGTTCGAAGACACTTAACTTATGAAAACAGATCTCTTTTTTTGAAAAGACCTCTGCTGTCCTTAAATCTCTCTCGACGTTTTTTTAGTTGGACTTTCATATATGATATATATTCTATTTTGCTTTCTTTTAGTATATAGTGACACATAGAATTGTTATACAAGTCATCAAGTTACTTTTGGTGAACAAATTTGTTATAAGACATTGAACAAGACTGGTTATGTTATAAAAAAATTGTTGTTTTCTAAAAAAAACCTTGGTTTTGTAAGAAGAGCTATCGCATAGTGTCGTATATTAACACATAACATATATAGTTTTCGAAAATATTTTTTCCAAAAAATATGACTTCGACGAGATATTTATTGACTTTCATTTGCTTACTGGCATGCACTATTGCCATGGAAATACCAAACTGGGAAGTACTTCGAGAGAAATTACATGAAAAATTAGAAGATATTTATAATGACCGCGATGAGGTTCAAAAACAGTTGGAAGTGGGGAAATATTTTAAGTATTATCTAACCGATGTTGGCAGTTTTACGGTAAGTCTTCTTGTTTTTCTCCTTTTAGTTTTTCTGGCGTCTAATGTCTTTCAGATGTTTCAAAGAAATCTTTTACCCCGGTTAGAAATATATTAAAAGGTTTAAGAGACATCGATTGAATAGACAGAGAAATGTGTCGGATTCATTTCATGAATCAAAATGCTATTTTCGGTTTTCTTCTAAAAATGCATTGTTTATTAATTAATTAATTGTTAAATAATTAAAAATAATTTATGGAAAGAAAAAACTTTCGTAATATTTGATGTCTGATCTTGAAGTAAAATACCCGAAAATATTTATTGAACTGACACTTCTCGAATAATATTTGCTTCATCTATGTTTCCTTTGCAAATATGAAACTAACAGCATTGTGTATTATACAAAATGTATTTCATTACAAAACTATTTGCTCTACTCCATTGTGAAAAAGGTCTGTTAAATTTGATTAGCCTTTCGTATTGTAAAATCATTCGGCGGTTAATAAAACAAAAATTGATAATTTATATTATTTTATACTTTGTTCGATATGGCTCCTATTTTTTATCAATAGTATTATTTATTTCAAAACAAAATAGAGATGTATAAATATTTGAGGGAAACAAATTTTTATTTTTTTTACAGAAATTTCCTATCAAGTTTATATCCAATTTGTAGGGGAAAGGCGGCTTTGGGTTCTATTATCATATAAACAAACCCACAATTTATCTACTTCCAAAAGAATCAAATAACTCTCCATTTTCCTCCTTAAGAAACTCTGTTCAGCTGTAAAAAAAAAAAAAAGGCGAATGTTATGTGTTTGTTATTGTTTGCATCTTGTCATGAAGAGCCCTTGATACATAGAAAAGGAATTCTCGCATATTTTCTCACAAACATTATTTCCCAGTGAGTCAAAAAATTCGTTCGCTTATGATTCAAACCACAAAGTTGTTAAATAAAAGCAACATGATGGGTCGAGCCTCTTTAAAAAAAAATTGCTACTTGTAAGGCCTAAAAGTTATTTTTCAAAATTCTTTCTAAAACTTTAAAACTCCCCTTTAGACTGGGTATCATTTTTCAGCCCGGATTAACCATGTTCTTAAATGTTGACGTTAAAATTTCTTATAGAATGGTTTCTCACAAAAGAAATATTGTATTGAATTAAATTTTAATTTTGCTTTGTTTTTTGTTTGTTTATAGGCGGTAGAAGAAGGAAGTAACACTTTACCAAAATGGCTGTCGTTCGATCCAAAAAAGAATAAATTACAAGGTGTTCCTACTCTGCACGACATGAAAAAGGGGATCCGAATCGTCTTCAAGAGGTACAGTACCGGCCAAAATTCTCCACAGTCCGATAAAAAGCTGATACTGAACATTGTGAAAAGCAAGCGCTCGTTCGGTTGTAAAGACACGGTGACGACCGCATCCGTCATCTTTCATGCAGATGTCGACGGTATGGGAGGCCACGACCGTGTTAAATTGTTGAGAGACTTCGCCCACCATTTTGAAGCGTCCGTCAACGATCTGTCCCTGGAGTACGGTAACCCAATGGACAATACTGAGATGATGAATTCGAACTTGAAGTTTGCGGGACCAGGAGACAAAGCGGAACGAATTGTTGGTGAACAGCCTGGATTCACGGTGACTTGGAAACTAGTCTGTGGATCTAATATTGAAGGTAAGTTTTTATTTTTACTTTTTGATGGAACAATGAGATATTCGATTCGCCTCTTCGTATATTTCATTCATGTACTTTCATTTATAGTGATGTTTATTTAAAGATGGGATAAGCTGCCAGCTTACACACACTCTTCGCAAGTCGATAAACAAGATGAGCTCCTGCTAAAGAGTTTTATCTCGTTAAATTAATACTTCTTTTTTAAAAAATACTTTGTTTTAACAATTCTTTTCTCTTTGTCGAAATAGGACACGCTGACGTTAGCACTCTCCGAGATTTCACTCAGAAAGAGGATTTTACCCAACTGCACAAGCCAGTGTTGGGATGGCTGGTTTCATCCACCAAAAATCGCAATCGGCGTGCCGTCGGTGTTGTTGGCACTCCTGGCGTCACACCCACAGTATCTGTACAGGGGACGCCGACTCTTATCCCATCAGCGAGCATAGACACGCGTCGTTCGTCAAGTATCAAAATCCAAGTCACGCCTACTAAATCTATGCCCGTAATGGTGCAAACATCCGCAATTATACTACCAACGCTGAAACCAACAACAACCAATACCACTACTACCACCACCACCAAGAAATCAACAACACATGTACCAACCCCCAGTAAGCCGACCATCAATCAAAAACCTGAGATTGTCGACAAATATAAGTTTGAAGTCATCAACGCTGTAGAGCAAGCACCTTTGATGTTTAATGTGCCAGTCGGGTTGTTCCGCGACGAAGGTGTTCTCTCCATTAAACTTCTCTACAAGAATAATGACTGGGTGACGGATGTGCCGAAGTGGATCTCGTACCGTGAGCAAGGCAGAAAGATTTTTCTCTTTCCCGAAAATGCAAACGCCGGGGAACATTATTTTGCACTGAGAGCCGAAGATGCTGGTGGTTTGGTTGCACAGCACACGTTCAAAGTGTTCGTGAAGAAAGACCAGAAAGTCTACAGTTTCGGCTTCAACATTACTCTGGATATGGACTATAATGAATTGGAAAAGGATCCGATTGTGAAAGTGGAGTTGATGCAGAAGATTAGTAAGGTGATGGGATACCCTGATGTGAGCCGCATGAAGAATGTAGCCTTCAAAAGAGGCTCAGTTATTGTATCTTGGAGTGACGAACAATTTGTAAACTCTACTTCCTGCAACGATCCGGACTTTGTCACTTTTGTGAGACGACTAGACGACGAGTCGCGACTTGCAGAGGAGATGCTTCCATACAGTTTGCTCTCCACCGGTATGACTTCCAAGGCAGGCGATTGTGTTATCGCACCGCTCGCCGATGATCAAGAGGAGGAGAGTTTGTGGGAGCGAATCCTGATCCCTGTTATTGTAATTGTGATAATTCTGTTGATTATTGCCTTGATCCTGTGTTGTGTTTACAGGCGTAAGAAGAAATACGAAACGCATTCGGACAAAGATGAGACGTACTTGAATCAAAAGAAACCAGTAATATTCTTAGAAGAGTATGAGGAGAAACCAGACTTTCTTTCGCTAAACCCCATGTTGCCAAACGAAAAGCCGCCAGTCCAGGGGTACGGGCCGCGCGGAGGGTCGCCTGATGGCCCAGAGTCTTCGACTACCGCCTCTACAGAGGACGATGAGAACGCACCGTTGGCACCGAAATCGCCGAAGGAAACCCGTAATGGCTATAACGCGCCACCTCCTTATTCGGCACGTTAAAGAAGGAAAAACTCATCGAATCGAAAACACTCAACTCGTGTTTTCGCTCGCTGCTTGCAAACAAAATAAGCGTGTGGTGTTTCAATTAGAAAAGGAGGCATGTTGCAGGTTATAAACCGACAAGATCTATCAGATATATCCTGCTGTGGAGTTATGAACTTAAACTATAGCAGACAATTACCGTTTTAGTTTAAACTTGATTAGTGTATCAAGAAAGAGAGAGAGAGAGAAATACAAAAGGTTTAGATAGGATATTTTTCAAAAATAATTCCAATGATATACAATGCGAAAGAGCTAATGTATTTAAACCTGGAAAATAGTTTTACTTTTAGTGTTTTTTTTTTGTAAATTGATTAGTTTTTTTTTATGTTGTGTTGAATTCTTTCTTAACTTTATTTTTTTTCTTGTTTATATTTGAATCGTTATTACAACAAAAAAATTATTTTTTTCCAAAATTTTGTCATGATTAGATTTTTATCCCACTGTCATGTCCTCTTTTTATTAAATTAAATTTCTTGTTTACTTCAAAAAAGCTTAAAGCGCAAACACAAGTCGAGGAAGGAAAATCTGGAATGAGATCAGGTTCTTATAAAAAGTAAACACATGGTACGTGACAAGATAGTGCCATTTATGTTGCAGATACTTTCTTACTTTCATTCTCCGCTCTTTTGACAACTCTTACTCTCGGTTCCGGTTTAACAGCGACCTCGTAAATCTCCACGTTATAATTCTGTCTGAAATACTTTCAATTTGTTAGTTCCGGTACATTAATGACAGATAAATGGTAACTATTAAATAAATAAAACAAATTCGTCACTGTTATAACTACCAACGGCATCACTGCATTCTGGCTCTATGATAAGAATTTGCTTTTTTTTATCGATCTTTAATTTTTGTGAATTTTTTTGTTTTTTTCTATATATACATATGTACAAAAATATTTTCTTTTTTCGTTACTTGATCGATGTAAATACCTTGTGAGAAATACCTTTTTAGATTTTGAATGCTTTAGCTTGTAATATTCAAAAAATTTCTCGTTGGTGCAATAACCTTATAATGGTTTTCACATATGGTATTTATAAGC
>JAUEKX010052154.1:0-13551 GCA_031834005.1 Dendronotus venustus
AGATTAATTCTATGAGAGTGGTCTCCCATCGAGTTTGAGATAAATAAATGATTACTTACTTACTTACTTACTTACTTACTTAGAATTACCATTACGTGATACATGAGGCTGGATTTAAATTTAAGAAACATCTAAGAAAATCCTCAACATTTCTCTGAACATTTAACCCATCGATGTGTTTTTATTTTAGGCACGTGAATTTCTATTTTCCCGTGTTGCAATTATTAACTTACTATGTTAAAATATCAAATAGCTGTAAGTGCCGGATTTGCAACCCCCTAGATCCGCCCATGAAGCAATAAGATTTGCATCGCAAAATATAGTTTCGATATTGATAGTTACCCATAAACGAGATGTTCAGTTTTGTGTGGATTTTAATTTACTGCTATCATCAAAATTATGTGGTTTAGGGGTATTACCATATATTGTAGCCAGGGCAAAATATTAGAAATACTCTATACTAAAAATAAAATAATAACAAATACTCATTATAGAAACATCATCTGAATTTGGCTGGATGTAAGAAGAAAGCCAAAAAGTAAGTTTTAGAAAAAACGTGTAGTGTACAATATTTTAGGTAATTATGTGTAAAAAGTATTGTGGTCAGAAAAACACAAATAAATTTCTAATATAAGTAAAGAAAAAAATATATTTTTTTTTTCTTTTTTTCTTTTTTTTTTTTTTCTTTACTTTAATTTACAAAATGGCTATTTTTAAAAAAAAATTTCTAATAATTTAAGTCATTTTTAAAAGGGTTGCATATTGAAATTATTTTTTCTTTGGTTGGTGTAAGAAATCCAAAAAATCCACTTGAAAATATTTCTTCTCAAAAACATCTAGATTCAAAGATATAGCCATTCAAGGTTTCAAGCAAGCCAGTCAACTCTGCCGCATTTTGTTTTGCCGATCCTCTACGGCCGTGTACGCGATCCGCCCGTGGGGGGATGAGGATTGAATTTTTCGCCGGTGTAATCACAAGCCTTATCACACAACAGCTACATCAATTTTGTGATTTGGTTACATGAAATCATAACAAAGTATTCGTAATATTCAGATATACATATATTGAAACGCTGGATGCTGGTACGGTACGGTAGCGATCTTTTCTTCCAGCTAAGATAAGACCGTAAGATCAGCTGTCAGCTTAAAGCTTGTTCAATCAATCTTGTTTCTGCTATGGTTCTGTATGTGCAAGGATATTGTTTTATAATTGTTGTTTTTCAATTTTGTGAATGCAGTTCTCCTTCGCGTAACAAAAAAGTATTCCCAGTGCTTTTCTTGAATACACACTTCTGTTTCTTGTCATCTGAGCTGCAGCCTTTTCATAGTTTTGTTCAGAAGAGCTGTTGTTACAGGCACCGGCGGAACGTTAATGAAAGTGGAGGGGCTGAAGATATACTATCTAAGGAGGCCGCACCATGGTTGGGGCCGACGAGCCGGAAAATCTTTGAATTCTTTACCCTCTGAAATGGTTAAAAACGATACCATTTTTCAAATTATTAGTAGTAGTAGTAGTATTTATTTTTCCAAAATGCTATAGATACAAATTGATTTATAAAATAAATAAAAATAAATTAAGCTAGATTAGAATCTAGGTTCTATCACATAGAGGATGGAAAGACTTCTTATTAGCTAGGCTATTCCTGAAGAGGCCACCGTTATATTACATTATCACAAGAAATTAAATAAAACATAATGACAAATAGAAAATCTTTTTTTCATCGATATTTTGATCTATAATATCAATAATAAAAAAGCAAAACTAAAGTAAAATGTATATATAAAATCTTTAGAGTAATTTAGGAAAAGAAAAACAGTGTCAGCCTCATATTTGTTTATCAATTCTTTGCACATTTCATTGCAACATATACATAATTAATAAGAAAAAATATTGAATTTTGAACGAGTTTTTTTACAACGTGATTTCTTGTCGTAAAAATCTATCTGTGATTGCTTACAATAAAGTGTTATAAGAAGTTAAAAACATATTAAACTTAAGACAGAGTTTGTCATTGACAATTAATAAATTCTTATAAATTCATTATGCTTAACAGCAAATTTGGTATTAGATGGCAGGGATCTTTCTATATATATATATATATATATATATGTATTCCTTTCTGCTAAGGTACGACAAAACAAATTTTAAGGGATTCCTGTACATTACTGAAATGAGAATTTTTTTTGTATATATTAATACTTTTTGTTAAACATTTTTAAAATGAAGGGCATGTTTGTAAAAAATAAAAATAAGTATATATATAGATAAGAATATTTTTACCAATAAGAACATGATAACAAATGCCCAAATTTTTCAAAACATTTAATATTTATAAATGGTGAGGTGAATATGAACAAGGCCAGTAGGTAGAATCTCACAATCACAGTATATCTGTAAAAACTTCTCCAGCAAAAAATTATAAAAAAGACAAATCCTTCGGTTCTTCCACACTTTAAGTTCTACTAAATTTTGGATTTGGAATATGTTTGTTTTAGCTAAAAATTGTCTAAAATACTGCTATTGACTTTTTTTATACTTCAGTTGGCAGAGGCGGATCTAGAATGGAGCAAAAGCATGCGTAGGAGAGCAAAAATACAATGATGACAGTGAGAAATAGTACAAGATGATTTTATTTTCACTCTCCTTCGCATGTATTTGCTACATTCTAGATCCGCCTCTGGTTGGCATACATATATATGTACCAGAATTGTAAGTTTTCTTTGTATTGGCACTTACCAGCTTTTTGGTAATTTAAAACCTGTAAAATTATTATGTTAAAATTTTTAATTTATTTTAGGACAATTATCTTGATTTAAATTGTGATACTGTAATCATTGCTTTACAGCAAAAATCATTAAAGTGTGTGAATTGTGACTGTTTATCTGCAATAGAAAGATAAAGTTATTTGGTTTGTTTTAACTTTTGAGTAGCATAAATCTTTTTAATTATTATCTTTGATAGTTAAACTCTTTATCTGTATAATTTAAGGTTAATTATTACACTAAAATGAGGATATTATTTTTAAATTTCAAAATTTGTAATATTATATGGGCATTTATTTCTAAATTGATGTGCTTTTTAAAGAAGCACAAGAAATCACAAGATGAAACATCCCATACAAACCATTCACTTTCTGCCATTCAAATTCAAGGAGCAGAGGTTAGTTTTTTATTTTTATACAATATCCCACATAAGGAAAGTTTTGCTTGTGTCAACTAACTTATACAATAACACTAATTACTTTATCTTCTCAATAAAAAATCTCAAAAAAAATTATATATATATATAGATGGAAAAAAAGAAATTTAAGTTTTACAAAATTTAGTCATTAGATGTTTTGAAAATTTTATTACAACTGGGAGGTGCACTTTCTGTAGTTGTAAAGTTTTACTATTATTTATGTTTCAGAAAACAACAGATATTGACCTCGTTGATTGGAACAACTGGGGAGATGACACATCAAAAGAAAATGATCCAGAACAGGAACAACAAGAAATATCTGCTGCAGAACTTTTCAAAGATATGGAACCGACCATTAATAAAGCAAAAGTGGTAACATTTAAATATTTCTATTTTATTAATCTGAAAATTACTTAATCTTACCTTTTTCCTTTTTCTGTTGTGAATTTTAATAAATTAAATCACATAAATTACAAAAATAAATTATCCCGTTCCAAAGAGTCGGTGGATCGAAAGTATCGTCATTTTGAGTTCATAAAAAAAACAAAGATTGCTGAAGATGTAAATTTTCAGTCACTTTTCAAATTTCATTTAAAATGAAATTTAAGTCTCTGTTCGAATATTTTGTTAAAAGTAATATAAATATATTTTTTCTAATTTCTTAGCAAATATTTTACAATATTCCACAGTCGTGCTGTTTTTCCAACTCTATCTACGTAAAGATCAGAAACTATTATTTAAGAAGATAATAATAAGGAAAATAAATAGAGGAGTCAGATTTACTGGCTAATAAAAAAACAATTTGTTAATAATATCGATCTGTTCCGATCCTGTCATCGGACCAAAATTCATTTGGATCGAAAAAACAATAACAATGAGGTGGGAACACACCTTAATGGTAGAACAGGGGAAGGATAGAATAATATTGAACAATGTAAAATAGAAATTACTGTTACCGCTATCGACTCGTTAGTTACAGTCTATTTGATCTCTTATAATCAATGTGTAATGATAGTATGATAGTAAAACAACCAACAAGTTTGGGAATATATATATGATCAATGTTAAGAAAATGTTTTAAATAAAATAATTTATATTTCTCTCAACTAGAAGTCTAATAGTCCAATTGGAAATTTAAATTTAATTATTATTTAATTCCCTTTTGAAATAAATAAATAAAAAACACAAAAAGACAATTTTAGTTTTAATACCTAGTTCAAAATGGCGAATGATATTTGAGGAAATTTATGTATAAAATCAAAAGAAATATAAAATTGATTCAAAAGGGAGAAGATAAAATTACATTACACAAATTCAATGAAAAGGAAGCTTTTTTTGTTGAAGTTGTTACTAAGTTTTTCAATGCGTTTTTAGGTGCATGTAAAAAGAACAGTTCGAGCTCAAAACTCTCCAATATCACCTAATGGTCAATCATCTCCATTTGCCTTTCAATCCAACTTTTCAGATAATAGAAAATCCAGATATACACCAAAATATCAAGTCGAGGTAGGCATTTTAAATTTCCATAATTATTATTATCTTGATTTATTATACATAATGTAGTCTTATATGTACTCTTTTTAAATTTTTTGTTTTGTTTTGTTTTGTAGGCTGAATTAGGCACTATTGACGATGGTGATGACGGAGGTTGGGATGATGAAGTTAATGATGTAGATATAAACCAAGAAACAGAAGATATGTTAAAACAAAACAAACAATTAGAACGTCAGCGTCGCGCTGAAGAACAACGCCGAAAAAAGTTAGAAAGAGAACAACATAGAATGACCAGGAAACAAGAGGGTCATATTGGTGTAAAAATATGATTATTATTTTTTTAGTAATCTGAATATTAATGGCCTGGACGGTATCAAAATGTGTTGATATGCACTCTTGAATATCCATCCACTTTGTTTTTTTGTGTGTGGTGACTCATAAAAGGTTTAACAACATTTTCAGTGAAAACTCATAAGTTAGCTCTTTAATTCGCTTACAGTTCTTACACTTCTGACATTTTATATTTTCATAGAGTATTATACACATGATTTCAAACAATTAGGATTTTTTGTTGTTGTAATTACTGGGGTAGAAGTATTTTTATTGATTATTATTTCTAGTCATTCAAAACATTTTTAGCGACATTTTTTCCTAATTATAAAATTGTTTTTTTGTAAATATATTTACTCGGGTCCTAGTATCATATTTCTACATTATCGTCTGAATTTTATGTTATAGCTTATTTGAATTCATTCAACAAGGGGACCCTCCTGTAGAATATTTCTTTTTAGTAAATCTTTTCCCTCCAGACATTAATCAGCAAAGAAATAACTGTCAAGAAAAAAAGTTATTTTTTTAAGCCAACCTGTAGATATACCTGTATTGCACGATTTTTTTATAAGCAATTCATCTCAAATTCCTTGTTTTTTAGCTAATATCTAGATCTAAAGTTGCTTAATGGTTTCTTAAT
The DNA here is from genome assembly GCA_031834005.1 of Dendronotus venustus. Taxonomy (NCBI): domain Eukaryota; kingdom Metazoa; phylum Mollusca; class Gastropoda; order Nudibranchia; family Dendronotidae; genus Dendronotus; species Dendronotus venustus. The sequence continues at coordinate 5,646 of JAUEKX010052154.1, forward strand.
TTTATTTGGTTAATTTTCGTAATTATGTAAGGGGAAAATGAAAAAAGCAGTCATCTCAAGTTTATCTAAACTATTTAATCTGTTTATGTGAACTCGAACCCAAAAAAAGAAAATTCAACATAATGTGCGTTAAGAAATAAAATTATTAAAACAACACTTCAAAAATGCTCCAAAATCTTCAATTTTTACATCTTTCATTTAGTTTCGTAAACAGTAACATAAGATATGCCAACTTTAAAGCATTTTTTTAAAGCATTTTTAAAAGCATTTGCTTAAGTTTATATTTATCCAGAACTTCATTGGCCTATAAACTTATAAACGAGTTGGTTATTAAAAAAAAAAAACTGTAAAAAGATACTCAAGTTGCATCATTATTTTATTTAAATCTATTTTTCATCTCCATAAACTTAAAGTAAGAATACCAAATAATAGAGACATTTTAACAAATGACGTTGCTTGGCCAATCACAGTACTTCTTGATGGAGTTGAATTTCAATCCTGGTGGACATGACTTGACGAAGATCTGGTTAAGATAGCATTCAAAGTATTTAGCACAATCTTTTGGATGTGCATAGATGCCATCAGTTAATCCTATGCATGATGTTTGACCTGCGAAAGAAAGAAAACAAACGAAAATTGGTCAATTCGTTTTTATTCCATTTTTAGTCTTATTTTTTAGTTTATGTCAAAGAATTTGTGAAAACGAATGTATATCATTATAATTATATTTGAAATTATATGAAGGTGAATAAACTATAAAAACTGCGAATTTCTCGTCTGGAATATTATGATAATGGTATATTTAGATAATTTATACTCCAATTTTCATTTCTTACTTGGTTTTGTTGGGTTTGGTGCTTTTGTTGTTTTTGGCCCTTTTGTTGTTTTTACTGGTCTCAATGTTGTTTTGTTTGGGGGCAGTGTAACTGGGGGTTTAGTTGGAACAGTTGGTCCTTTTCCTCCAATGATTGATGCAATATGTTCACTGTAACATTTACCATTAATCATATTGTTTTGATCAAACGAAGCATCCCAGAACATGAAACCACCGAATCTTGGTTCGTCTTTGATTTTCTAAAAAATATTGATAGATATTTTTATATGTGGTCGAATACTTATTTATATATATACTTTTTATTGTCATGTTTGGGGGTAGCCTATTTACTTTAATGCTTTTGTTATACGATTGTCCTTCATGCAGGTACTTACTTTATATATGTAAGCCATTTCTGCGGGTGTTCTCCAATAACCCCGCCCGAATGCAGCGCCTTCGTGACTTGGAACGCCCACATAGATCATTGGTCCATTATCCTTGGCGGAGTAATCAAGCCAGTTTCGTAGATTGGGATAGAACTGCTTAGCATCACCTAATATTTATGATGAAAATGAAATGGAAGTTAATTATGGTTTTAAACCATAAGGAACATTTTAAAAACTGACTGAATATCAACAAAACAATGATAGAAACAGTGATCTGCAAAATACTCTTTTATAAATATCATAGACTACTAAGGCGAAGACTGGACTGGACCTCTCAGTTTTCCTTCTCGGATTTTCTTTTCGACCAAAATTCAGATTGGACAAGTGAAATCACTTTCTTCGGTCCCGTATGAGTTGCCATTTCTCGAGTATTAATTTCCGTGTGATTTTGATAAGTATATTTAGCATTGAGAAATACCAGTTTGACAGTAGTTGTTGTAGAATTGGATGTAAATTTCATCGAACATCTCTGGTACATCACCAAAGGCTTTGCCAGGTGCAGGACCGAGATAATGATCAGGGAAGGGACATTGAGGCGCTGCTGCGATGATGTATTTCTTCGATCGATCGGCATCCATACACGAACGGAGCGTGCGGACGAATTGTGTGTATCCAATATGCGATCCACCTTCGATATCCAAATCAACTCCATCAAGAATTGCACTATGAATAAATTGTTCTATATTAATATCACGCTAAAAATTTTATTTCTAAAAACTAGGATAACTAGGATATTTAGGGATGTGAAGCTATTGTTAACTTTTCTTTCTTGGCGCTTTTTAAATCTAAAATTCTTTTTCAAAGCACAAACGTCGGCCTAAATTTGACTCTATTTGTTATGAAAATTTTTTTTATATAACTTGGAAGATCTACATAAATCTTTATTATAATTTAGAGTGTACTTTTAAAGAACTTGGTGAATCTAAGAATCTCTTGTGTTTCATTTCGTGTTAGCTTTCCTGTTAGCTATGTTTCATATTTACGATTTAACTCACTAAGAAAATCCTGCCTTTCTATTTTAATATAACAAAAAATTCTTTTACTTTCCGAATGGTCTGATTCCAGGCGTTTTATTTCCTCCAAGTACCAAATCCCAAACTCTCCGAGCAAATAATTTTGCCTCGCCGTTATCTTTGAATCCGTAACCACCGGATGCTCCACCAAGTGACATGAGGACTTGCTTACCACGCTTTTGGCATTCCTTAATACCATCCTCGATCTTGGGACATCGAAGCAAAAATGGGTAATTTGTACTAAGTGGTGTTTCACAGTGGAATGCGAAGTTCATTGCAGGCATCTTATCTGAAACAAATTTCTTTTATTAGTCTATCATTATACCTCATGTATACCTCATTATCCGGTTGCTATGTGTTGCAAAGGAAACTAACTGAATATTGCGACATTGCTGGCATTTCTTTGATTTCATTGTTTTATTTCGCTAGTTACATTACATTTTTCCTCTTACCTTTTTGTCGGCTATCCATAAATACATGCATGAAAGCCAACACTATAACGTCATAATTGCTATTACGACAGAAATGAGCCAGGTCTTTTTCCCAGTATTGGCGTTCTTTTTTTGTGTTATATACAGCATTCTGTCCCCAGTAAGCGACAAGTTTGTGTTTCTTACCTATGAAAATAATAAATGTGAAGTAAATTAAATCTTGAAATTTCACTGTCTAATCTCTATGAATGATAAAATACAAGTATTCTTATTGGTTACTCAACTATAATTTATTTGCCCAAAATTAATTTTGTTTTTATGATAAATTTTCACTTTCACTTCTCGAAGAATTGTTACAACTTGAGTTATCAATATAATCTACCTACCTGCGCTCACGTATACACAGAGGAAAACACTCGCTAAAAACAGCAGTTTTGCAAACATTTCCAATTAGTGATTAAAGTAGTGTGTATAGCCAACGATCAATGTTGATGAAAATGATTCCTTTTTTGATACCTCATCCCTTTTTAAAGCGGTTTAATTAAATAAGATCGAGGTGAGAAAATTTGTTAAAGTGTCTTTTTATTTGTATAGCTGTTAGCAAATTCAGTTTATGCGAAAGTTGACGCTAAGCAAGTTTGACTAAAAACAAAAACAAAAACGCAGGAAAGTAACTATTTACTTAAATGGTTACAATGAAATTAATTTAATCTTTGTCCATTTCTATCTATTTTTTTGCATATGTATCTATTTCAAAGTAAATTTCAGTTTTTTGTTCAGCTGATAATATTTGTATTCTTAACTTCCAAAATCTGTGATTGGCATGATAAACATTCTACCAAGCTTCTTCGATTTTGTTACTCTGTTAAATATTAACCCTTTCAGTGTCAGTATATTTTAGAAAATTCAAGTTTGAAATTTCGGTGATAAGTTCAACTTAAAATACGCTGAAGGTGTTGCTCAAAACTAAATATATTTGGTACCAATTTGAAAGGAAATTTAAATCTCTCACTTTTAAGCCCCAATCATTGACCTTTTTTCAAGCCGAAAGCTACGGTCTCCGAAATTAGACGAGGTATTTCGAAGTCAATGTGTTTAAACTGGGAAGTAAAAGTGGGTCCATCTCACCTTTCTGGTGCAGTAAAAACTTTATAATATTCATCACTTAGGTATGGTATAACTTGCGTTAATTTTGTTTCACGAATTGACACTTTCTGAAAAGCTCAAAAAGTTGCAAAATTTAATCCACGCAAAAATATATTACGAAGAGATAGTGATAAATCGAAATCATCCGGGCTACGAATGGCAACAGATTGTAAGCAGTTAAATATTTTGAGTAGTTTATGTGTATTCGAGATTCAATCGAATTCATTATTATTTAGTTAATAAGTAATTACGAATTATTTTGTAATTTTGTTCTTCTTTTAAATCTAAAAAATGATATATCATTAATCTTTATATATTATAAATTGATTTGAAATCATTTGTTAGAGCATTTAACATTTGCTGGCCAATCGCAGTATCTCTCTTCGGGGTTAAACTTCAATCCAGCTGGACATGACTTTACGAATATTTGGCTCTGGAAACATTCGAAGAACTTGGCACAATCTGTTGGGTGTGCGTAAGTTCCATCAGATACCCCGTCGCAGGACAATTCACCTACAGAAGAAAATGTAAACATACATTAAAAAAGTTTGTTTAGTATACAATACCATGCTTTCCATTTAAAGATACTGCAATAATAGGAATTAATATGACATGGTTTAAATAAAATTGATGAAGAAATACGTCTTTACTTGGGTGTATTGGATGAGATGGTTTTTTGGGTTTTGATTCTTTTGATTCATCTTTCGACTCTTTCGATTCTTTCGCGTCGTCTTTCGGCTCTTCTGTTTTGGTTGTTTCCTCGGTTAATTGGGCTTTACTTGGCACGCTTGTATCTTTCCCAATGAATGCTGCAATATGTTCACTGTAAGTCTTTCCATCGATTATGTTGTTTTGGTCGAGCCCAGCATCCCAAAACATGAAACCTCCAAATCGTGGATTGTCCTTAATATTCTAAAAAATTATGGACGTGTAAGGATTATATAATTTGGCAAACATTTTTTACCAATGTTTATGTTTGCAATCATTGGGGGTCAAAAAGCGACGTTAAAATACAAAAAGACAGTTAATTTCATAAATTATATGAATTTTCTCTTCGTACGACTATTTGAGTGGAGTTTAAGTTTTTCCTCTATCGAGAAATAGCATGTGCAAACATACAATATGTAAATTGAACTTTTGGTCAGGATTTAATTTAATGTTTTACTTTTAAATTTTTCTCGGTGAAATTCATTTCATAGTGACTTCGGAAAGATCCACAAAATGGGCGGATGTGTTTTTCAGGTACCTACCTGATATATTGTTTCCATTTCTTGCGGTGTTCTATAATCCATACCTCTAGCACCTGGTTTGTCACTTGGAACACCCACAAAAACCATCGGTCCATTGTTCTTGGCAGAGGCATCGGTCCATTTGGCTAAGTTTGTGTAGAATTCGCTGGAACCTGTTATTTATTGAAATAAATTGAAGATTAAATTGAGGAAGAATCGTCCCTTACTTCGATCGACAGGTGCTGGACGAGAATTAAATTATTTGTTTATCTCAATTCTTATGAACAATAATTCATTACTGATTTTAGGGGAATTTCTCTTGAGAAAAATCGTCTTTTCTCCAGAGAACTCCGATTAGGGAAACTGGCTAAGAATTGCTTCAAGAGATGTTATCATTTCTGTGATAGTACCGTTACCTATCCTTATTTCAAATCTCAAAAGTTGTTTAATCAATGAAAAATATCTCTTCTACTTCGTAAAATATTAGCCCTATTCACACCACGCCGCAGCTAAAAAGGAATTTCATTTTTTTTTTTCGTGGTCTTAATTGTTATATTGAAGTTTCGTAGTAAGGTAACATTTTGAGAGAATAAACCTTTCCTCGTTCTCACCTGTATAACAAGGATTGTTATAAAACTGGACGTAGATTTCATCAATCATTCCTGGCACTTCCGTAAGAGGTTTTCCTGGACTAGGACCCATGTGACCATCGGGGTAAACACATTGAGGCGCTCCTGTGATCATATAATCCTTTGAGCGGTCAGCTTCCATGCACGTGTGCATCTCGCGGACGAATTGTGTGTATCCAGTGATTGGTCCTTTTTCGATATCCAAATCCACGCCATCAAGAATTGTGCTATGAATAGGAATGTGAAATTCGTAGCTTTAGGATGTTTAATATTTTAGCATGCCAAAAATGTTCTCCAAGTTATAAACTAGCTTTTTATTCATTCAATCCTTTCAATGAAACAATTGCATTCCAAAAGCTTATAAGGAAGAAAACTTTACCTTCCAAAGGGTCGCAATTCGGGGTTTTTATCTCCTCCAAGTACCAAATTCCATACGGTTTGAGCTAACTTTTTTGCTTGATCATCACTCGCAAATCCATACCCTTCTGTTGCCCCTCCAAGAGACAAGAGGACTTTTTTACCTTGCTTTTGGCATTCATTAATACCTTGCTCGATTTTGGGACATTTTTGATCCCAACAGTGGTTTGCGAAGTTCAAATGAGGCATATCTGAAATATAACAAAATAAAGGGTGTTTTCTTCTTAGTTTCGTTCACAAAGCATTTAATAAACTAAAAATTTGTTTATTATTCACAACACTATTGTGTAGCGCGAAGCGTAATGCGATAAAAGGAAAATCTGTTATCATCAAATTTGTTCTTACTTTCATGTTGCGGATCAAAAAATATATTGATGAAAGCTAACACTATTACATCGTATTGGCTGTTTTTACAGAAATGCAATAAAGGTTTCTCCGGCTGTTTGCCTGGCTTGGTTGAATGAGATACAGAGTTTTGTCCCCAATAAGCGACAAGTTTGTGTCGCTTCTTTCCTAAATAACAACAAAATAGAATTCAATCAATTTAATTTATATTTTGAATTATTGGGAGAGGATATTTTGAGCTAATAATATTGTAATAAAAAGAAATCATAACAACAATTACATTTAATTAAATGCTTTGCTATATATTTCGATATCATAACTCATCATTATCACCTCAAAAACAGTTTAAACAACAGAAAAAAGACAACTAAATCTTATCGAAGCGAAATTTCCGTTAATGCTCACCAAATTCATTTTCTGCAGAAAAGATTGTCATTAAAAAAAAAAAATCAAAAAATTGGTAGCCCAATTTTTGAATTTATAATTAAGTCGGCGACTCTGTCGATGAGTTATTGGTTTAGGCGTTATTAACTTAAGGATACAATACTAAGACAAATGTTAGAACCACGTTATTATAACGTCATTTCAACATCCATTCAACGTCCATACAACGTTGTTCTCATGTTCTGTGCTCTCTGAGAATAACTGATGAAGTACAACGTCCAAGAAATACATTTGGTCGTCCTAGAAATGCTTTTAGACGTCCTAGACTTCTTTAGACGATCCCCGATGTATTTCTTTTCAAAACAATGTACTTACCATTTACACACACACAGACAAAAATGCTGAATACAAATAAAAATTTCACAAGCATTTTCTTCAGCTCAGTGAATTCAGGTGTTTTTTTCTTGTGACTATGGTTGTATAGATAAATTTAGGAATACGACAAAAGCAAAGTAATGAGTTTTTTTTTTAACGAGTTAACGAACTGTGACCAAACCGAAAACAAATATTCAAAAGATTAGGGAAGTTTTATTTTACGAAAGATAATTTATGGCACGCCAAAAGACGTGTTAATACTTAATTACTAATACTTTTAATAAATGTTTTTATTATTTTCAAGCCCAGTTTTACTATGAGAAGCTTAGAAAACGACCGACAAAAGCAAAGTTGTATGGTTTTCAGATTTGAAAAATCGAAAGCTGTTATCCGTTTATGTGTCTTCGTTTTTTGTAAATTTTGTATTTGCTTTTGATTATGTTGCTCTAGTTAAACAGTGTTTGAAAGACTAAATCTAGTCCATATGTTATTTTTTAACTAGTTAACGAACTGTGACAAACCAAAAACAAATACACAAAAGATTAGGAAAGATTTCTTCCAGGAAAGATAATTATTAGTTGAAACAAGGACCAACAATCTTCGCTACTTGGCATGAAATGTTTCTTTTTACATTCGTTAACTAGATATATACTCTCCTTTATCACCATAGCAACACT
>JAUEKX010052265.1:0-10685 GCA_031834005.1 Dendronotus venustus
AATGGACTTTACACTGCTGAATACAATGTGCAACACACATTTGACTGTCCTATCAAAGCTGTTGGACTCCATCCCGAATATGGACATCGCGGAAATCGCCAATATGTGATTGGTATTGGAGAAAAATTGACATTGTTCAAGAAGGAATGGTTACGTAACAAGTCAACAGTGCTACATGCAGGGATTGGCTATGTGCATTCCATACAATGGAAAGGCAATTTTATTGCTTGGGCTCATGCTCAGGTTGGTTGCATACACATAGGCTACATACATTAGTCTCCTACTTATAAAGCACTCAATTTGAGAAAAAGATCTATAGAACATGAGGAATATGCAATACTCGAATCCAATAGCCATAAGGGCATATTAATAATAATTCAAGAGTTGACACAATTATCCTTGGTAAAATTTTATGAAATTTTTTTCATTTGAAATATAGGGAGTTGAAGTTTATGATACAAACACAAGACTTCGTATTTCTCATATAGAAAAAGAAGAAAGTGGGTGAGTTTTATTTTCGCATTAGATAGACTGCCTTTAATTTAACACCAAATTTCAGACAGATAGTTGGCAAATGTTGTTCAATGCTTATGTAATGGATTGTAACAAAAATATAACCATAAGGTTGATTATACTTTGATCACATGTTAGTTGTCTTGAGTTGCATGTTGGTTTTTATTATAATAAATATATTTTTACAGTAAATATCACGAAGATCTATATCAATGCAACATTTGTTGGAAAGATGAGACAACAATATTCATAGCATGGGCTAACGTCATTAAGGTTTTCAAGTATTTTGATTTTGGTTTATCATATAATTTGTGTCTAAAATGTTTTACAGATTTCATAGATTTATGTCAAATACCAAAAGTTAAATTTCTGCTGGTTACAACTTCCCCTATATACAAAATTGAATTACAGTGTTTGATGTTTGAGCTTAACTTATTCTAGCACTGTATTGAAACAATCTTGTATGCAATTATCTTATTGGTTAATGTTTGTGTTTGGTATTTGAAACAACTATGCTATACTAGGCTGTCTTGTTATTTTTGGACAAAATATGTTTGGATACCCAAGCTAACCAATGTTTATAAGTAGTAGTAGTAGTAGTATTCTTTAATACTTTTATACTTTTATAAACATTCAGATGACATTGTTATTGTAACCAAAAGAATGATAAATTTATTTTATACAATTTTAGGTGTGTGTAGTTAAGCAAAGGATGGCTAACGATGCTCGAGGCTTACCAACTCATTATGTTGAAATAGGTTTGTTTGCTTTTGTTTTTCAAATAATTCTTTGGAACTATATTTACATCTCTATATTATATTGGTAACATTATGTATATTATTAATGGTAACATTTTCTAAATTATCATCATTATAGTAATTATCTAAAAAAAATTAACTTTACCAACGAATTTATATTACCTATAGATTCCAATTTGAATGATTTATTTCATTTCAGTGCATTTATTTAAAACTGATTTCTTTGCTGCTGGTATAGCTCCTTTCCAAGACGAACTGGTAGGTTGCTTTATATTTCATTAATAGTGTTTTTTGTTAACATTTAATATCGCAACTATTGTAGAAAGCAGTAATCTACATTTCCAAGTTTCTTTCATCAAAATCACTTTCTCAAATGTAGCATGAGAAGAGATGCATAATAACTATTAACTTTTGATGACAATATGCCATAGTTAATTACTTCTAAATTTACTTATTTTTCTCTCTTCAATTATATAACTATAAATTATATATAATGAATAAAATCTTATCAATAACTAATATATTGGAAAACATGGTATATTGTTATTGTTATATTATTTATTTATGAATTTTTACCCAGGATGGTCTCTTCAGTACTAATCGTACTGCTATCAATGAGAGTCCTGCCTTCGTTGTGTATACGGAAACCTATGGCAATTAGCAGCGAGAGGTTATCCTCGCCACTATAACCGGAGGTGGACTCGAACCCCTGACCAGCAAGTTACGAGTCGAGTGCCTTAACCACTCAGCCACAGCCGAGTCAAATTTTCCTTACAATCTTGTTGGTGTTTTAGTATGATATAATTTATATTTATATATTGAAAACTTTTAGGCTGTATTGGCTTACTTTCAATCAGGTAACGATAAATCTATAAAAAAGGTGAGTGTAGTAGTGTTGACATAAGTAAAGTAAGTAAAGAGTAACAAGAGGGAACATCAAACTAAATTTTAAACTTTTAGACTAAATTTCGAGCTACATCTAAAACAAAAATAACCCGACTCCCTCCTTTTCAATGTTGTAAATTATTACACAAACGCCATTATGGAAAGTGACTGTATAGCCTAATCCGCGATTTTAATTGGTTGAGAACGGTCACATGAACATGACTGTTTATAACAGGGCTCTGTATAGAACGATACAGAAATTACGAAAAAAACAGTAGAAAAAAACACTAATGTATCATGCTCGAAGTTACTGCAACATTAATCACTACTTAAACTCTATACTCTAAAATAATATCACTAAACTCTCTATCCAGTATAAATTAAACTAAAAATACTTCAAAATTAGCTTAACAAAGAAACATTTACTTCACATATATATACTTCATGATTAAAAGAAAAAATGCTCTTGTAGCTATATGCTATTTGGTTCTAGGAAAAAGCCCCCCGGAAATAAGCCCCCTGGAAAAAAGCTCCCCAAGAAAAAGCCCCCCAAGAAAAAAATAACCCTAAATTTAATCTTTGCGGCTGCTAATTTTGCCATTCATTTTGCTTAAAAGTAATACAGCGATAGTTCGAATTCGAGCTAAGCTCCTCTTGTTTAGTGAACTGTACAAATAGAAGCAAACAAGGTTTAAATTTAAAGTTTTTGCAGTATTGTGGAGTCAAGTGGACATAAACAATGCACGGCTTTGCATTGGCCACTTAGTTTCATGTACTAGTAAATTATTTATTCTTGTTAGAAAGTCTGAAAACCCAAAAAGTGAAGAGTATATTCCTACTGTCTTTACACATATAACAAAGAAAGTCTGAGCAGTCTTTAAAACGAGATAATCGTCATCTAAAAAGATCACATTTTTTCTTGCTGATGAACAATGAACATATAGACTAATTTCAGAAGAATTGTATTTAACGAAATGTAAAAAAATATATACTTAATGTCCGATATTATGTGCAAGTCCTCTTAAGTAATGCATCTGTTGGCATTTGCATAATCGTCCACAAGGTTTAAAATCCTTATATTGTTGTCCATATAGCGGCGTCTTTGTGCAGGAGGTGCGTGACGAGCTTTTGCTTGTGCTATTTCAGCCCGATTGATAGGCTCTTCTCTTTTCAAAGTTTTTAAAAATTTCCAAAAGGTTAGGTGATGCCCCATGCAAATCCCTTGAAACCTTCTAAGCCATCCCTCCAGCGTGGTTGTTCACGTGTGTAAAAATAAATTATTTAACGAAAGAACTTTTTAAAAAATCTATTATGGCTTCTTTATTTTTTTTTTTTGGGGGGGGGGGGTGGCTTTTTTGCTAGGGGGCAATTTTTCGGGGGGCATTTTTCCGGTCACCATGCTATTTATCAAAATAAAGATATAAACAATTAATGCACCAGCCACAGATTCTTATTAGAAAGTCTTTTTTGAGTTTAGATTAAGTTGGTCTTCAGTGCCCTTATTGGTTGAAAAAGTTTCTTTTCTATAAGCCTGCCATACAACTTCAGTTTACCCATAAATCTAAAAACAAGATACTACACAATTTATGAAAGTTAGTAATTTAGAATAATCAATCTGTGTATTGTATAAAAAAACTATTTGTATAAAAACTACAGTTTTGTTACTATGGTAGATGCATTAACAATCAACTATTCTTGATATGTAGGGCAGTGCTCAGCGTCCTCACTTATTGGTTTTGAAGCCAGAAAGTATGTATACTTTCAACGAGACATCCACAGATGCATTATCTGTTCGTGGATTTGAGGAATATCTTTGTATTAATTACAGTCTAGGTATGTAATTATATCTTTTTCATGATAAATAGATATATCAATACAAATTTTACAAAGGCTAGTATCATATGATTTTATTGAGCGAGAGTTATATGTTAAGAACACTAACCCATTCAAAGGTCAATTTTATCCTATGGATGTTGCATATGTACATAGCATTTCTCACTCTTGTGTTCTACTACTAAAGTACTCAACTATAATATAGATTACCAATTTTCAGTCTCTTTTTTTTTTGTGATTCGATTATGAGTTGAGTGTATTATTACACTGTTTGCTGGTATTCTTGAATTCTAAAGCTGAAGTTATATAAAGCCATTTTTATTTCATACAGAGCATGTTTTGGAAGAACAATTATTCTATATTGTCAGTCCAAAGGATATCATTATTGCAAGGGTATGTATGAAAAATTATTGCTTGGCTAATCTTTTTCTTCCCTGAAAGCAAATTGTTTTTGGTGCAAAGGATGTGCCATATGTACTGATTTCACTATTTTCTTTGTTAGCCACGTGATTTAGATGATAACATTTCATTTCTCTTGGAGAGAGAAGAGTTTGAAAAAGCATTGGAGTTGGCTGAAACCAAACAACAATTGCTGAAGAAGCACACCTTCGTTGTAAGTTATTTATTCATCAATAAACAAAAACCCAAATAGCTAGCTACGGTAGCAGCTACGAAAACTTAGGACTTGTATTCGAATTTATTGTCCAGACGATTTATTAAAATTTACATCCTCATAATTAAAATTTAATTTACTAAATTTACTAGTTCACTAGTTATCATAGAAAGCACTGACACTGGTCGTAGTAGAGCCTCAATATTGTTCAGTGTTTGAATTTCAACTTGTTAGCTTTTTGTAGCCTGGATCCAGCTATCTAGATAGGGAACGGGTTAACAAAACATTCATCGAAGCAAATATTAAACATCGGAAAACTTAATATATATTTAAACCGAAAAATAATATTAAAATAATTCTTGAACCAGAAAGAAGTGAATGTTTTTCTGGTAGATAAGATATCCTTAAACTTTGAAAGAAAGGGGGTGTCCTAGTGGAAGCTATGACTAATTTAGTGGGAAAATGAGTATTTTGGAAGTTATCTCAAATCCTTGTTCTTGTTTTTTTTATAGGGACTTGGTCGTTCGTATCTAGATTATTTAGTTAGAGATGAAAACTATAGCAAAGCAGCACAGTAAGTCCCACTTAATTATGTCTTATTCTTTAAGAGATTTTTCAAAAGCTCTCCGTTATTTGGTCTAGTTTGAAAAAGGGGGACTGTTCTTGACTTATTTTACATTACGTACCTTGTTTTGTAGTTCACTCACAATAGTCTCTTCTTTTTTTAAGAATATCTGAATGAATTTCATTGACTTTTTTACAAATACATGTCGTTTCACGCCCAACACTTTTTAAAGAATTCTCAAAAACTATGATGCTACGATACAGGAAAATCACGTTTCGTTGACAATGTAGTAATATTTTATCATTTCGTTTCAATCGATTTTGTTTAGATTGTGCGATCGTGTGCTTGGTGTTGACAAGAAACTTTGGGAAGAACAAGTATACATCTTTGCTAAAAAGAAACAGTTAAAAGTAAGTAGCAAGTTTTTGTTTCGTATATATCTGATTTATTGGTTCTTTAGCCTTTGGGCGTGTGAACTGACTGGCTGATAAGCCAAATGCATATAGCTTTGTTTTCATGCTATAAACCAATAAAGGTTTGCTATTATTTTTAGAAGTTAAATTAATTGTTATTCATCTTTCATTTAGGCAATTACTCCGAATATACCCTATCGCAACCCAACATTAGATAGTGCAATTTATGAAATGGTTTTAAACGAATACCTTCAAACAGACTTTGAGGTGAGATGTTATCATTTTCTTTTGTGTATTGTTATTAATTATATATCGATAATATATTTTTGATTTCTTTTCGATAATGTAGATTAAACACCGTATATCTGTATTAAATCTTTTAGGGCTTTCACAATTTGATAAGTGACTGGCCAACCGATTTATATCGGACTAAAACAATCATCCACTCGTTGAAAGTAAGTATAGTAAGAAAAAAGAAACAACTTGGAACAATTCTTTTATAATGTATATCCAATTTAAAAAAAAAAACTCGCTGTACCATATTCAAATATTCTTACGTTTCGTGACTTTTTAATTCCTTATCCGACAAAACAATGTCGGAAAAAAGTGACGATGTGTCGAAAATTCTGTCTGAATTCCGAAAGATTTTTATCAATTGATTTGGATTTTATTGATTATTTCTTATGCAGTACCATAAGATTTTTTGCAATATCATCTAGTAATTATCGTATTAAGTTCGTTAATTAAAGGCACAAATGTTTTAGGACACTCATGATGCAAAAGCATGACTTTTAGATTGTTTATTTTGAATCCGTCTATTTGTATCTTCCATTTTGATTTTGTTTCAATATTTGCATTACATTATTTGTGCAGGATAAGCGAAATATACTATTCTAATTAACCAATCAAATTGCAGATATTTTGTCATGTTAATGATGTTATTTGCCGTTTATATTAAGGAATATGTAATTTGAAATTTTAAAGATTAAAAACTTTATATTGCTTTTTATCAAGTTTGATTATTATTACTATTTGATCATTAGACAAAACTTAAAGAAGAGCCCGAAGAAACTGTTTTACAACGAACTCTGGCTACCCTGTAAGTACAATTCACAAAGTAGTCAAGCAAAAGTTTTACAAAGTAACTAAAATTGTAATATTTGAATTTACTGAATTTTACTGTATTTCAAGCTAAAGATCTACAAATGAAGTATCAATTTCACCATTTCGTCGAGACTAAAAGCAAAAATTTACATTACACTTATGTCAGCCTGTTAATAATAAATTCAAATTTTATCATCCTTTTGTTTAGTTATGAAACAGTGAATTCGAGACCATGACTGACACAAAATAGTGTTTTATGCTGTGTATCTTATTGATTATTTTATTTATACAGATATGCTCACGAGAAGAATTATTCTGAGGCTTTACAAATATATCTCGGGTTCGTATTATCTTTTTTAGTTTTACAATGAGTTTATTGTTCCTTCTAGTCTTTCAACAATGATTTCCCCTGTTAAAATGCTTGTGGGGTACAAATAAGTGCGAAACATTATTTAACCTTTTGTTTACATATACACTTTTTATTTTTTTTATATTTTTTTTCAGTCTTGGCCATCCGGATGTGTTCATCATGATTGAAAAGCATAAACTGATCCAATTCGTGCAAAACAAATGTATTAGTCTAATGGAAATCGACCCAGATGTAAACTTCTTTTTTTTTCAGATATAATAAGCATACTTTACGGGATAGATCCACTCGAAAAAATTGAACACCACCGCAAAATATGCATTCTAGTACGGACATCAATCATTTCAATAAGTACCTGAACTCCCTGAACATACTTAAAACCTGATTTTTACAATTTCTTTACTTGTTTTTCCTTTTCATTTGGGTGCTTTTGGTATAAATATTTATAAGTAATACCAATATAAATGTATTTATGTTTTTATCTCTAATAGAAAGCAACTACTCTCTTTATTGATAATACTGAAGAAATGACGGTAAGATATTAGTGTTCATCGTGATAGATGTGTACAGCTGAAATTTAGCTTTGTTTGGGGGTATTTTGGGTTATTTGTTTCTGCTTCTACCGTGAAATGAACTAAAAGTGAATTTAAAATAAGAATGAAATTGTAATCCCATCAAAAGTAATATTTGCTTTTACATAGGTAGAAAATGTTGTGAAGCAATTAAAAACCAACAAAAAGCTCTTGCATCAGGTTTGTGTTACCAGTAAATGTTTCTATGTTTTTTCTGTAGTATTATGTTGAAATATCATAATTATCTGATAGATTGCCCAGCTTAAATGAACGCTTTTTTTTTCAGTTTAGCCGGTAGTTCTTTTTGCGAGTGGTATTTCTAATGTTACCTTGTCTTGTAATCTGTATTATTTATTTTGTTCGTATTTAGTACCTTCATGCACTGTTTTTAAAAGACAAACAACTTGGACAAAACTTTCATGATCTTCAGGTAATATTTTTGTTTGCGTTACAAGCATACCCTGCTTTGTAATAGCAATTAAGGTAACTTACTAACAGTTTCTCAAGGTTTCTTGTATAAATATAGTTGATTAATAGTTATTTAAAAAGTTTTAAAATCATCTGCAGAAAATACGAAAAATTATTTTTCACGTAAGCCATGAAAATAGTTCTCCGCGATAGGTCTAAAAAACCTTCAGTGAACACCAACCTTAAGAGCCGAAGATTCGAAATAAAAAGCAAAGAAAGTTATACACCTCCGTAGCACGTCAACGTCACCATCTTGTTTACTTCGCGAACGGATAAAAAATTGTATAGAAAGATACCGTTCTCTCAATTACTAATTTTTGTTTGTGTTTAAGAACTCTATCATCTGGGAATAGTGTATTTTTTATGTTAGGCTCCCTTTAAAAAGCTTGGGATTTTTCCTGACGCAACAAACTTTGATGTAATTTGCAGAACAAAAAATTTGTTATTTTAGAAACAGGTCGTAGTTAATTATTGTTCGGCAAAAGCTGTGTTTATTTTACGGAGAAGAAGAATAAAGAAAACGTTCGTTTTACCATGTATTTTCCTATGGGAAATATTTAATAATTTTTTAAATCAAATTTTGTTTTCCTATAAGTAGTAGTAAAGATTGTAAAGATTATGATGAGTTTTACACATTAATAATTTTCAATTTTGGTACAGGTTGAACTATATGCAGAATATCAACGAGCCAAGTTGATGCCCTTCTTAAAATACAGCATGTATTATCAATTGGAGACGGTAGGTGTAAATGTGTTTGTAATACCAATACAACTATACTTCACTCAGTTACAAGTATATCAAATAATTCTAACGATTTGAAAATGTCTAAGTACACTAGATAGATACTCCACTGTTTTTTTTTTGTTTGAAATTGCTTTTACTAAAGCATGGATCAATTAAATTGACTTCGATGTGATTACATTTTTTTGTTGACTGTATCACGCTATGTGCTACATCATTATAATTTTTCTTTAGGCATTTAAAATTTGCGAAGAGCGTGAATACGTCGAAGAGATGGTGTTTTTGTATGGTAAGTGTATTTGACAACAATTTTGGTTTGCAAAAGCTCCAAAGTTTTTTATCACTTAAATATTTTGTAAATCAAAAGTTTTTTCGTAATGTGATGTTCATGTGGTTTATTATAGCTATTAATCCGAAAAATTCCAAATATCTTGAATTTTAGTTTTTAAATCCATTTTTTTCACAAAGATTAGTTTTTATCGGTGGAATTATCGATGTGGTTTTAAAATTCCCACGATGTCATTTTTGAAGAGGTGTGCTCTACCTTTCTATACTTTTCTTGAATAGTATTTGCTTGACGAATTACATTAATTCAATTTTACTATTGTTTTTTAGGGCGTATGGGTAATAGTAAAGACGCATTAATGTTGATAATCGAAAGGTTACAAGACGTCAATGCGGTTTGTATTTATTTGTTCATAACTTTCCACTCCTTTTATTTAGTATAATCCTTTTTTCTCGTTGAAATTCCTGATTTGTAAACCTTTTGAATACTGATATTTGCTGAGCACGAAAAAAACACTGATATTTTTCTTACAGGCTTTATGTAATTCTTGATAACTTTTATGAGGTATTTTCTTGCGTAATAAATGATTATTTTTTAGCATACTTTTACATTCTTTGTTTTGAATTTGTGTTTGAAAAGTCTTCAAATCAAAAAGAAATGACACTTTGTCTTATTATTCTTAATAGGCCATTGACTTTGCTAAAGAACAACATGACGAAGAACTCTGGGATGATTTGATTACGCATTGCCTTGATAAGCCAAGTAAGATTTTTTTCGGCTCACAAAAACTTCTGTATCAAATACAAATAAAATATTTTGCTCACGAAGATGTTTTGCTTTGATTTCTATTACGAATGTTCTTTTCGTTTCGCGGAGAGCCGATTGGGGATTTCATGTAATGAGTATAAGAATAGTTATAATATCATTTTTCAATGGTCTATGTTTTTTTCTGTAGGTTTTATCAAAGAACTTCTATTTAACATTGGCACTCACGTCGATCCAAAAAGATTGATAAAGGTAACACTTCTTTTCAAATTTCATATCGCTATCTATACTATGAATGTAACGTGTCAAGTGATTGCGCGAGTAGATCCAAAATATGACATTTCTGCGTTTCTTCAAAAATCAATAAATTTCATTCTTAATTTGTTTAGAAACAAAAAGCATACTTTACACCTATTCTTAATGATATTTTAACGATTGTACTCCAAATCGTTTGAAACGTCACAAATCGTTTGAATTCGAGTTAATTTTTAAAGAGATATTTAGAATGTTTAAAATTTTTATTCAACAATTTAGTGTCGTTGATAAATTTTTTTAAAATTGTATTTAATTTCTTCTGATTAATTTATTTTGGTTTGTTTACAGAGAATTCCATCTGGTCTAGAAATTCCAAATTTAAGAGATGCACTTGTCAAGATCTTACAAGATTTCAATTTACAGGTTTGTCAAATGGAAGTTAATAAAAATTAAAATATTTTTTTGTTTTTAATATTTTCTTTTGTTATATAAACAATATATTGTATACCGTAAATGACAGAATATGTGCCCTGTATTGCTCTGCTCA
>JAUEKX010052376.1:0-13545 GCA_031834005.1 Dendronotus venustus
TTCAAAACTCTCAGGCGATAAAAGATTAGAGTTGAGGGTGCTCTGAAGTTAGAGAAGGTCATTAATTTAACAGAACGCTTAAAAAGAAGAGAAAATCCATTTGTTTGGGAGATATTTTGACCCCATACTTGGCAAGTGTGGTCTAAATGAGTAAAGAAAATCGTTAGCGAAATTTTGCGGTAAAAAATGTCTAAGGCGAGATAAGATACCATTAGCGTTCTTTAACTTAGAACTAATATTGATAATGTGAGTATCCCAGCTAAGGAAAGGGTCGAGCGTAACCACCTAGGTATTTTACCGAGTTACTAAAACTTAAAACCTTGCTATTTATTTCGAGCTAGGGTAATTATCAATGATCTTTCTACGATTCCGAAATAGTAAAACTTCTGTTTTTGCTACATTTAATGAGATTTTGTTTGCACATAACCATTTAAATAGGCACTTCAAATCGATATTGTGAGAGCGAGGCTTTGCTATAAATAAGAGCATTATGAAGATCGTTAATGTATAAAAGGAATAGTAGGGGGACCTAGAACTGAACCTTGAGGGACACCAGCGTTTATATAGAGAAGCCCACATTTAGAGTCGCTATACTTCACATATTGCTGACGATCAGATAAATAAGATTTAAACCACATATTGCTGATGCCCCTTACCCCATAGAATTCAAGCTTGCTTGGAAGGATACTGTGATTCACAGTATAAAAAGGGCTATCAAAGCATGATTGGTGGAATTTTTTTTTTTTTAAATCCAAATTGCCTCTCGGATAAAATTTTATGCCGAGTTAAAAAGGAGGATAACCTGGAGTGGACAATTTTGTCAGTATTTGATAGAAGAGAAATGGGCCTGTACTTATTTACATCTGCATTTGAGCCTTTTTTCTTGAAAACTGGGATAACTTTTACAGTTTACAGTGTTTTAGGGATAATACCAGTTTCAAAGGATAAGTTCAAAATTGCACATAAAATAGTAGCTAAACTCTCAGGTACACATCGAAAGAGTCACCAGTACTTTTAGAATGGTTTAGGAGTTTAAAAGTATCCAACATTTCGGCATACGTAACAGGACTTAAAAATAAAGATGAGTTGTTAGAGTATCTTAAATAGTTTTGAAAGTTACCGATGTTAGGGATCGTGCATTGAAATTTTGTTAGCTACTGTACTAAAATAATCGTTAAAAGAGTTTGTTTGTTGATTGTTTTTACTAGCTCTAACAAGTTTGATTATGGAATTACGATAACGTTTGTACTCCTTATGGATATTATCCTTTACGTTTTGATTTTGCAGTTAATAAATTTTCTTAGGAGTTTATCTCTAATGATCATGGACTTTGTGATGGCTCTAGTAATCCAAAGTTTTGCAGACTCTTTGAGTTGTTTTCTGGTCAGTCTTCCTATGGGTACATGAGCACTAGCTAAAGTTTCTATTTTTTTAAGAAAAAGATCTAATGAGTGGGAGGGGTCTTTCTTCTCCAGTTCTAAAAAGTTTAGCCAATTGAGTAAGTTATAAGATTCAGAGAAGGCTTCAGAATTAAGGTTTTTCCAATCACTGTAAAAAATTCTACCTTTTGAGCTATATTTACATTTTAAACTATCAATAGTTACAAATTGAGGCAAATGATTGGCTATGCCCATAGAGAAGTTTCCACTTAAAATGTTATAAAGGTTTCACTGTTAGGAGTTATTCTAGATGGTAAAAGAAATTAGTGATAGAAAGGTTTTGATTTGATGGTAAGATATTACAGTTAAAATCTCTTGGTAAAATAAGTTTTTTGCCCTCCCTATTGATTTTATCCAGAATGAGTTCAAGGTAAATAATGTTAAAATCAGAAATAGGCATGCTAGGATGTTTATTAACAGGGCCTATGATAAATTGAGAATTATTAATTCTTACTTCAGCAAACGTTGATTCAAATAATTTTGGCAGATAGAAGGTTTTTTCAAGGTCTTGTCTTCTAAAGGGAGATAGTGAATTAACAAAAAAAAAGAAGAGAAGTGCCCCCAGCTGCTGCCTCAGTAGTTATACGATAGCATCCAAGGTGAAAACTGTAGGAAGTATTTAATGAGCTTAATCTAGTTTCTGAAAGCGCTATTATAATCTTAAATTCGAGATTTAAAGAGTCTAAAACAGTCGTAAAATTGTCAGAATGTTTGCAAAGAGAACTAATATTAAAGTGAATCAAGGAGAAGAAGTCTTTAGAAAGATTTAACGAATTAAAATTTTGAGGATTAAAGGATTTACAAAGAATGCTATTATCCAGACTCCCAGACCATAAAGAAGACCTAAAGACCTATAAAAAAATTTAGAAGCGATTTATTTAAGCTTTAGTATCTTCGTACTAATTTTTGCGCATTCACGGAAAGTATCAAAGAAAATGCGCAAAAACTGATACTAATAAGGGTGTGTGCGAAAATAAATACGCATAACATTTTTTTATTCTTATTATTTTTATATAGAAAAGATAGTGCATTTGACGTATTAATAAATAAAAATTAAACCCAATATTTCTAAATAAAATAGACTTGCGCAAAAATAAAAGCACCCGAAATTATACTTTACAATTATACGTTTTTGCTATGTACAGGGCACATGAAATGAAATATCGCCATGTTATTATTAACACAATGAGTTTTGAATGAATTGACTTTTTTTCCGACGAAATCCGGCTGGCACATAAAGGCTTAAATAAACATTTTTGTGTTAACAAAAAACGTAAAGATCAACAAAAGTACCATCTAGTGAATATCATATTTCATGAAAAGTTGACGGTACGAGAAAGCAAGAGGTAGAAAAAAAGTTTATTTCCAGAACGATTAGTAAGCTCTATCTCAAAACCAGGTATGCTTATATTGTATTTATTAAATATTGTGTTTTCGCGAAAACATGGTTTTAATTTAGTTTTTGTTTACATTGTTATATAAAAAATATATTGATCCTTACCATACTCAAATTGTTCCCGTTTTTAGAGATTATACCAACATAGGAAAGACGTTTTTTATGAAATTGTTTATTAATTTCATGTTTAAGTGGAAATTCAAGAATGCTATATTGGTAAAAAAAGGTTAAATTAAATCTGAACTGGTGCTGTAATTTATTTTTTATCATTGTTTTTAGAGGATGTAATGGTTTTTTGGTTCCTAGAAGTACTATTTGCTCTTTTTATCGTTGTTGTTTTATCTTTAATTTCAAAACAAAAAGCCCAACCTAAATCAAATTATTTGTTTTGGACGAAAGTGCAACTTGCTTTAGATCTTCACGTCAAAGCCGCTCTTCTATATTTGTTGCACAATCGAGGGAATGACCCATTTTACAATGGTCTTCCGGAAGACCCGCGTCTACTCTATTCGTATCTTCAAAATTGGTGGAAAAATCTCCCCTTAAACGACCAAAAACACCTGGATAGAAAGGTTTTGAAGCAAACTCATAAGGATCAATTATTTCCACCAAATGGACAACAAGTTGATTCTTCTACCTGGGATGTGACTTTAATAGTAGTTATCTTACGGAATTGTATTCCTGTACTGAAGCCATTTAATGGATGGGCGAATCCTCCAGCAGGAGACCAAAGTAAAGGTGCAAATATAACCCGAGCTAGAGACTTACGAAACAAACTAAAACACGGGAATTTAAATGATATTGAAACACAACAAAGGTTTGATGATCTTTGGATTGAAATTACTAAAATTCTCAATGGATTAGGGTACACAAACATGAAGAAGTTTCAAGAACTCAAGACTGATTCTTCTCTAGATATTTATGTAGAAGCAGCCAACAAAATCTTAGAAGGCCATCTGAATGCATTGCAGCAAAAATATCTGGATGAGTACGATGGAAAAACAAAAGCTTCGATTAAACTAGAAATGGATAAAGTCAAACAATCCCTTCAAATCTTTAAAAGTCGGTTACAAGATTTAGAAGATAGAATGAAATTAAACGGTCAGTAGTGAACCTATTCCCATGTGCATATCTTAACCCTTTAAAAGTCAGTACCTTAAAAAAAAAAATGGTCTTTTAGTATTGAAATTTTACTGGAGTTCAAAAACGCGATCAGACTAAAATGAACCATTTTTGAAACCTTCTTAAATTTGGGGCCGTCAAAAGAATTATTGGGATCTTGATACAATTGGCTTTAAAACAATCTTTATTATTATCAACTTCTCAAAATTCATTACTTTTTAAATGTGGCAAACAAAGCATCATTTTGCAACCTATTCCAGTATTTACAAGGTCTTCATTTGATTTTAGTTTAGTGTTGTCTGGTTATTCAATTGTTCTTTTTCTGTTTGTTTTAGATATCGAAATCAAAAATCTGCATCAAAATATTTTAATCCTTCAAGATGAACAGAGTATGTTCAATACCTACTCCCTATTTTGTTTTTCTCATTCAATTTTTATTTCATTGGTTATTTGATGTACTGTGGACAAAATTTATTTGTTTATATAGGTATGTCAAAAAATGAATTCGAATTTCTTAGCTTTTAATAAACGACCAGTCTCGCCCGGGGCGTTTATTAGAGCATTTCGGGATAATCTTTAACTAACAAAGTTAAATTAGGCTGAGGCTTCTGTTATTATTGTTATTATGATAACCAGAAGTGTGCAAATTATTAAAAGGCAATTAAAATACAAAAGAAAGGTAAAAAGGATCAAAATATTTTATTTTAGATATACTCTATGATGATTTGAATTTAATCGAGCAATCAAACATTCAAATCAATGATTCTATCCAAATCCACGAGGATAATATTGATCAAAATACTGCAGCTATTATCGAAAACAAAGAAACTATTGATCACAATACAGCGGCTATCAAATCTCTTGAGCAACAAACTTCGGTGACAGGTGACTAGTTTCCCAGTTAATTATATTAACTGTAATTGGAAATATTTTGTATTTTACATTGATGTTTTCCTACCCCTTTATTTGTTTGCCTAATCTGCATTTCCCTGAAGTATATTTGATTAATAAATTTCTCTAAATTTTAGATCTAGATCCAATGAAGTTTTTAATTAAAGATGCACTATCAATTCTTGACCACAATTTAACTACCGATGAGAAAGAAGATCTCAAAAAGGCTTTCCACCTGAAAGACGATGCTTTTAAATGGCGAATTGAATGGAAAACTTTCCAATCAGAGCTACGTTTTATGCGAAGAAACGATTTGATTAAAGAAATTCAAATGAAAACTGATATAACTGTTGGTAAGATCTTAATATTGTTAGGGTTAGGGTTAGGGTTAAGGTTAGGGTTAACTCAATATACTTTTGGCCTAAAATTAACCAACAAATGACAAGGGTCAATAGATTTCAAAAAAATAATGTTGCCATCTTATTCAGTATGTCTTGATTAGTCATGGTGCAAAATTTCATAAAAATAACAACTCCCAAGTCTCATGGCTCCCAAGTCTCATGGTAGGAGTAGAGCTTTCGATTTGAAGCACAATTTTTACAATGTTGCAATTGGCAATAATTTTTTGCGTTATTAAATTTGTTTCTAGAAATCCATTTATTTTTTTAATGTTTTTAGGTATGCAACAACGTTTATCAGAGTTCAGAAAAACTCAACAAAAAAACTGTGTAGGAACATTAACGTTACCTTTTCCTGATACGCATGCGCATGGAAGAACGAAAGCTTATGGAAATGAAAACACACTTTTTGTGAAATTGTTATTGCGACAATTAGATACTAATTTGGAGACAGATCGACTTGAATTTATTAAAATGGACATGAGTATGGAAGAGCTCATATCAGAAGATAGCTCTCTTACTGTCGTGTCAGGAATGGCGGGAATCGGGAAATCAACTCTCGTGAAGCAACTAATGAATGCGTGGTTAAAAGGAAAAATCTGGAAAGGTTTACTTGTCATTCCAATTAAGTGTTGTGATTTAAACAATCAAATAATAACCGAGGAAACGAGTATCTTAGATCTCATACGTAAACTCCATCCTGATCTTGGTAAATTAACATCGATGGACTTCCAAGAAATAGCCAAAAGAACTGTTCTACTTGTCGATGGTATCGATGAGTTCATCGGTATCAAAAGCATAGCATCAAAGGAGATAGAGCCATGCGGGAAGATTTTAATGGATCTTTTAAATGACATAAAAGTATTTTGTAAATGGCGTGTACTCCTTGGACGTCCACATGCCTCACGGTTGGTCCAAAATGTAATTATTGGTCATTCAAAACAAACATTTATTAGTATAGAATTGTGTGGTTTTGACGAGCAAATCGCTAGGATACACGTAAGAAACCTCTTCAATAACAAGCCAGAAATGGCCGAAATGCTTGAAAGAAAACTCCAAAGTTCAAAAACGTTAGCTGAAATGTTGAATATGCCAGCTTACATGTGGTCAATTTGCGGTGTTCACCAGCAGCTACCGTTGAAGGATGTACCAAAGACCTTCACCGAACTTCATCTTTATAATATTTTGCTGTTTCAGCAAAAGCATTGGTTATCAAAAGAACATTCGCTGATGTCATTAGATGATGTTGTCAATAATCCGAAAACTCTGAAATATACTAAATTAATTGCAAAGTTTGCTTATCAGACATTATATGAACAGAAGAAAGCAATGAAAATAAACTTTGAAAATGAAGTTTTGGATGAGTTCCAAAAAATGGGGTTAGTCATTAATGGTGATAATCATGTCGAGTTTCCTCACCTTGCAATTCAAGAACTTTTTGCTGCAATTTACACTATGCTTGAAGCTTCTATGGAAGAAAGAGGGAAAATGTTAGGGAACTCTGCATTAACTAGTTGTTTACATTTTGTCGCTGGTTTAGAAGGACTTTTTTGGTCGGAAAAGAATACTTTACCACATACCTTCGCCAAAATGTTGTTTAAAGATGTCGAGCTAAATACTCAAACACCTTTTATTGCTTTGATGGAAGATAAGCTTTTAGCCTTTCTTACACGACCAACGTTAATTCAGCCAAGTGAAATGGAATTTCATAAATGTTTACAATACTTTTATGAATTTCAGATGATCAAGCCAACACTTTTCTCAAAATTAATGATACTAGCTACACAGATTTCCATAAACTATATTGGATCGACGAATCTTTATCTCATTGATCATCTTGTCGATTCGTTCATTTGTTATGGCATACCATTTTCCATCAATCATCTAACTATTAATTCTGACTTACTCAAGTATGGCACACTACCGTTCATTCGTCAGCTTATCCTCGATCACTCGCAAAAAATAAAAGAACTTTCCATTGAAGTGACCGACATGAACATTAGTCAAATTAATTATCTTGTTCATGTTTTCTGTGGACGTCCTTTTGATCTAAACACAATAACTGTTAGAGATAGATCTAGTGGATATGGTATGGATAAAGTGTTTGATTGCATCATTCTAGCTGTTTCAAGTACGAAAGAATTGCGATTTGAGAATAGTAATGTAAATGAACATCTTTTCTATGAACTTTCTAAACTACAAACAGTCATGGAATCACTAGTTATTGACAGATGCGTATTAGATTTCCATCAAATAGATCGCTGGCGTCTCCCAGAATCGCTAAAGAGTTTAAGAATAACAAAATCTCTTTTGTCAGATGACTTTGCCTGCTTTTTAACTAAGGTAAGTTAAGTTTTTAAATAAATACGATTCTTTCATTTCAATGATTTTAGTTGGACTTTAGATTTTACATGGTGAAATTTGTAAGTTTAATTTATTCTCTTTTAGCCAGGAAAAATATCAACCATTAAATTTTATTTTGTTTGCCCTAGTGGTTTTCGTGGTCAAAAAAGTATCGAAAAAATTACATTTCGTGGTTATTAATTTTCGCGAATGGTCAAAATTTAAGTTTAAGAAGTTAAATTTTGTTAAATAAGTAGTTTTTAAATTTAAGTAGTTTTAAAATTTAAGTAGTTTTAAATTTAAGTATTTTTTAGATTTAATTAGTTTTTCAAGGTTTCAGCCCGTTACAAAATCGAAATATTAAAAACAAAAGAACTTCTGATAAACATTAAATTACTTTATCATTTATTTTAACAATTTAAAATGAAATGTTAAATGTAAAGTGTTTTTGCAGATTAAAAAAAAACAATCAAACAAACAAAGAATTAATACCATTTAAGGTAAATTTTGTCTAAAAAACAACCTTTCGCTTCCAACTGACTAATGTTT
The DNA here is from genome assembly GCA_031834005.1 of Dendronotus venustus. Lineage (NCBI taxonomy): Eukaryota > Metazoa > Mollusca > Gastropoda > Nudibranchia > Dendronotidae > Dendronotus > Dendronotus venustus. The sequence goes on from JAUEKX010052376.1 coordinate 8,139, forward strand.
TGAAATTCTCATTTTAGAAACTGTTTAATTTGAAAGCAGAACAAGAATTATGTGAAAATTCAGCAACCAAATATATCAAAGAATTATCTTTTGCAGAATGCAAAATAAGTTGGAGATTACTGTATAAAATAATCGAGGTGAAGCTTTTCTCATTGAAAGCCAGCTTTTTTTCTTAATAGACAGAGACCCTATAGAGGGTGCCTGGGAAAACAATCTAGGGATTTTGCTTAATTTAGTGATTACGATACGGTGTGTTGGACCCCAAATGAATACTCCAGAATATTCCACATTGGCAATTATAGGGTATTTTAAAATAGTCTAATAATGATAACACCTCTCTGGAAAATTTAAAACATTTCTTTTTATATATTATAACTTCATATTCATTTGACGTTTTTCTGGATTGTTATTATAATGGGGTCATTTGCATTTTCGATTGTAGTGTATCGTATTACTTGTTTGTATTTCAGATTTTGTCAATGTTAAGAAAATGCAAAGTAGAGTCTATCGATCTGAATGGTAATGATTTTGAAGAAGCAACAGATCAAGATAAATTGATCATTGATCAACATGTACATCAACTGTTAAGTTCTGATCAACTCATTGTTGAGGAAATGAATCTCTCCAATAGCAAAATGATAGATGATGTACTTCTTTCAATCATTGGTTGTTTTAAATTTGTGAAGAAAATCAATTTATCTCTTAATAATTTAACATATATGTCGTTGGTAAATATACTTCAGGTACTTCCAATAATCTTTTCATCTATCATCTTCATTCAATCAGCTTTTTTATAAATGATGTTTTTTGGAGGAGAATTATGCAATTAAAACTTATTTTTCTAGACAAATTTCTTTTAAACTTGTGATAGACTCGCGTTTTAAACGCGATTTTACTTGTAAACAACTAATATGGCCGTACATCACCTATGCTCGGTGAGAATATGTAATGTTATCGATGTGGACGCCAATTTGAGATGAACGATATTTTTTGTGGTACTTGTGGAACAAAGAGACGTTTTAGTAACAGTGAAGTGACCCTGGCAACTTTGACCCTGGTAACTGGCATCTTTCCTTTTTATTTTCGTGCCTAATGTTACACAGAACTGAAACGCCATCTTTGTTTAAATATGAAATCGAAAGTTGATTCCATAATTTTTAGTTTTTGTCGACGAATACATGTACTTTAAAGTCGATTGATTTATCAGGCAACTTTAAAATTACATCTGATGAAGACAGAATTGTAATGGAGAATCATTTGAAAGATATACCTGTAGACCGAGCCTTTATCGAAGAAATCAAACTTGAAGGATGCGGAATGGACAAGGACAGTTTTACTCCGACTATTATACATCTTTTGAGATTGGCAGAGTATATACGTTTCAACCATGACGATATTGTTACAGGTACCTTCAAAGATGGGGAATTTTCAAGCCGCGAAGCATCTCTCAATACGAATTCTGATGAAACAGTTCCTCACGTAAAGGTAGATAACAACAATATTGATCATAATTACGGGGACGATGATTACGATCATGATTACGGTGGCGGTTATTACGATGATTACGATCATGATTACGATGATTGCGATGATTGCGATCGTGATTACGGTGTTGGTGATTACGATGATTACGATCATGATTACGATGATTGCGATCGTGATTACGGTGTTGGTGATTACGATGATTGCGTGCGTGATTACGGTGTTGGTGATTACGGTGATTACGATGATTACAATAATGATTACAATGATTACGATCCTTAGATTCATAATTTGATAGTTTGGCAGAGTATCGTCTAATATATGTCTGTAATTTCTTAGCTGTTAATTGTTTATTATAAGGTTTATCTACTGCGAGGTAATTTCATATTTTTTTCTGGGATAAAAGTCCTTTAATTTTTTAAGTGGCAATAATTAGTTAACTATTCATTTGGTGTCCAAAATACCATGTCTGCTAAAATAATGGTTGATTAGAGGCCCATATTAAAGAGAATTAAATTTCTTGTCGAAGGGTTCCAAATACGTTCGGTTTGGACAAACACACCAACTTTTAGTGCAGTCTAAAATCTCAAAAAGAGCATTTTTCAAAAAGGGCCGGCACTTAATGGGTTAATTATTTTTTTGATTATTCAACCCCGCCGCTTATTATTAAAAACTTCCTTTTTCAGTAATTTTTTTCCCGAAAATAGTACGTATGGCAGGGGCGGATGCAGAATTTCAAATGACTGTGTGAAAGTTCTAAATTTCTCCAATCTCCGTGTCAATTTTCCCGATTTATCCCCGATTTTAATATGAAATTTCCCGATTTATCTACAAGCATTAATGATATCGGATAAACGTTCACATGCTCTCTGTCCGCACATTGTACAGTGAACTTCCTTTGTAAAGATACACATTGTAGAAATAAGAAATAACAACTAATTTTGGTATTACTGTAAAGGGTTAAACAGTAAGGTACGTTACGTTATTATTACACGGAATTACTGCGGTACATTAGGTAAAACCAATTGGAAATTTCACATTAATAAAACCACGTTAATTTTGATAGCGTGTAAATTTATCACTTGTTATTAACTTTTTTGATAGTTTTTGGAAAAACGCAGATGCGAGTATTGACTTTTCCCAAGTTTTAGGATACTATTAATTTCATGTAATAAAGTATATCAATTTGGAATCACGGGAGACAGGCTGAAAATGTTATATTCAACTTTAAGAAACAAAGGTACATTTTTTATACATTTGTTTATATCCTTATGTTGTTGTTTTTATTAATTATAATATATGTTAATCATAATTTTGTGATATTACAAAAAAAAAAAGGAAATGCTGTAAATTGGTCTCTGTATGAATTTCAACAAATTCTTTTCCTTGTGTTAAACATGATTCCGAAGAACTGCCCTAAAATTTAATAAGTTTCTAATTACCTCTAATTTCCTATAAACTTGGGTTTCTTTAAAAAGTACGTATATTTAAGACTTAAAATGCGACTTCGTATAACTGATAAAAGTGATTTCCTTGCTCGAACTATAAAAAAAAAAATTTTCCCCAAGGATAATTTCCCTCCAATCCAATCATACACTACTTAGGTTTCTAGTAAAAAAACGTGTACATCAATTGCAAATGATTTGTCGTTTTATTTATAGAATTGAAATAGGATTTTTCAAAAGGAGAACAACTGGAAAATCAAAGTATGGTTTCTTTACCACATCTGTTTATTGAGCAATATGTTCGATTTCTTCTGGTAGGAAGCACATTTCTTTAGATTTATAATAGTGATAATATTAAACCTTGATAAAGGTGGCCTTACTTCATTAGATTTCGAGAAACGAATTGGATCAACACAGGGAAGAGTAGAAGAGAGAAAAGTAATGATTGTCAAGTAAACAAAGAACCCATATATTAATGCACAAAAATATAGTGAATGATAAAATCCTATAGCTTTACTTGTGGAATTTTTCTATATTCCATGAGGAAAATGGTGGTTTTCTTTAAGGAATAATTATGAATGAGGAAATTCAACAGCCAAAGTACATTGTTTACATGTTGTTTTGTGTTGATGCCGTTTTAAGTCTGCATTCCATTTCAGTAGTGTTGTCTGACGACTAAAAGGCGCAGGCTTTTTGTGCGCATTGATGCTATGACTACCTTCGTTTTGAAAGTTGAAGATTTTCAACTTTTTCACCGCTTGACGTTTATACCAGGAAAACACGAAGAATATGCTGATGGCGCGGAAAAAACGTAAAGACGAGAAATTACAACTCAGAAAAGTCAACACAAAAATTTGTTAAAAATATGGCTGACGATGACCTCAAATCGGACGATTTTGATACTGATGAAAATTGAAAATAATTTAGAGATAATTACCATCCTCAATATTATTTCTATCAATGGCTGCTGCTGCAAAACAAGCAGCGGGCAAGTTATAAATAGTTCTTCATGAAATACTCAGTTGCCACCATCAATGATAAACGCCAATACACAACAACAATGCATAAACAACCCAACGGAGAAGTATTTCTTGCCTACTTAAAGTCATTGTGAAGAAAGTATTCTTGATAAAATGCTCTTTGATTGATGAAGCTGCCTTTTCCATTAGTACATTGAATTCTCCTTTTTTGTTTTCTACATTTATAGAAATCTTGAAAAGCGAGCAGTTGGAGCGAGTTTAACTTTGCTGTTGTCTTCTTCTTAGTAAAATAAGAAGCAACAGTTTTCTTTTGATTATAGCAGCCATTTTTGTTTATATTTTGTTTGGATGTTTATGAGTGCCAATTAAAAAAAAGAAGTGGAATGGAAAATGCGCGAAGCGAGCGTGTTCGTCGTGGACACCCAACTTGTTTGTAGAACAAAATTACTGAAGTGGCGGAGCGACCTTTATAATGCTTAAACCTTTTCTAAATTATATCTGATGTGCCATTTAGTATACGAAAGTCAATCTAAAAAAAACTTGCCGCCAATAGACACCACGTGGCTATTTGTTTTAAACTACTCGAAAATAGTTACATATCATTATATGCCTTCATATATTTATATAATCCCATAATCGTTTGCACCATGACACTTGTGTTTTGGACTTTGAACAGTTGCAAAATCGTCTTACATCACGGTGGCCTAACTCACCTCATATAGGGTTAGCAAACACGTGTGTTGAAGAGCAAGAAGCAATTATCTTTCGTGAAATGCTACAAAATAACTTTCTTTTGTAATAGAAGAGTATTCAGGGTTAGCTTTCTTTAAAAAAAAAAAAAAAAGAATAAAAAAAAAAGGTATAATAACATAAATGTGACCTTATTAACCCTTTAAGTGCCGATGTCGGATATATCCGACATCTGGGGTCAAAAATACCGTGTCTGCTTCCGGGAGCCGTAACTTTTGACAACGTCAAATTGAAGGTCGATGATTATGGCCCATATTAAAGAGAATTAAATTCTCTGTCGAAGGGTTCCAAATACGTTCGGTTTGGACAAACACACCAACTTTTAGTGCAGTTTGAAAATGGAACTTACTGCTCAATTTTCAATCTCAAAAAGAGCATTTTTTCAAAAAGGGCCGGCACTTAAAGGGTTAATTATGTTTTCGATTATTCAACCCCGCCGCTTATTCCAGATCGAATGGGAGCTAAAATTCACAAAAATTGAAATCTTTAAAAGGTTTCTTCTGTAACAGTATATTCCGTTGAGGTTTATTTTGATGATATTATGCAAATATTGTGATTTTAAGATGATCGTAGGAAATGTAGGAAATGGTGCCATGAAGTTATCACTCAATATCTTTTTCTGTGAAGAAATTGATTCAAACTGATGTCGTATTCATGAATTTCTAAAATAATTATCAATTCAACTCATTCAAAATGGATCAAAACCCAACATGAAAGTTCAGCCATTGATAGTTGTCAAGTATATGTACA
>JAUEKX010052820.1:0-13536 GCA_031834005.1 Dendronotus venustus
TAATGATGAGCCAACGATGTTTGCGGCCTCTGAGGTAGCTTTGAAACAATTTCAGAGTCAGTTTTCCAAATCCATAAGCTTTTTGCTATCAACAAATCGTGTGGCAGACAATCAAAATCTTTGGACAGGTCCATCAAAATAGTACCCACATAATATTCAAACATTTTTGTCAATCACAAAGCATATTTAAGACAGCATATCGTGGATTTAAACCTTTATGAAAGTCACAAAGAAGCGTTGATAGCCAGGCGTTTAATAAAAACCTAAAAAAAAAAAGGGCTGTATTTGCTTCGCAAAAAGGCGTTTAAATAGTTTGGATACTGAGAGCAATAAGCTGATAGGCCTATAATTTGATTTCAATGCTGTATCATCTTTCTTATGGACAGGAACGACATTGGCTAGTTTCAGTTCATCAAGAAAGTATGATGAGAAAATTACGTTAGAATTAAAACTGTCTTAACCCACTCACACGATCCTGTGCATGCAAACTCTTCGACCTCTGAAAAATTTCCCATGCATCTCTTTGTTCATCACTCTTCCCATTCTCCCTCTAGTCACTCGTTCTTTATACTCCACACCACTTTCTCTTTGCTCACACTCGTACTCCCATCATCCAAAATACCATTTGCTGCAACCACCAAGCTTTCAAGACAATTCTTAGTGTACTTTTCTAGGTTCAGTTCCTTAGCTCTAACACAATCTTCTACACTTATCAGACCTCTACCTCATTCATTTCTTTTCATATAAAGCCTATCTACATTGCCTTTCATGTGGAAAACTCCGTTCATAGTAAGGATTTTCCTCGTTTTAACATCCATCTGGGCGAGCTCAGCTTTCGTCCAATCGAGAATTCCAGCTGAGTACCTGACTACGCTAACAGCCCACGCGGCGGGCTAATCAAGCCCCGGGAATGCGCGTGAAATTTGATGCGAAGAAACCCCCCGATAATATAGTGACTAATTCTCGGGGTCCTCATTTCGCGGTTTTTGCTGTGAAGCTCATTGTGTGTGGTATGGAGCCTTTATAATGAGTTCTAGTCAGCGTTTTATTCTTTTTAACATTCCCCTTTCCTTGGAAAAACAAAAGTGCTAGAACGTACAAGACCATACCTTTTCAACAATGTATGATACGTGGATCATCACTAAGGAAACTTCTGATTTTCGTGCATGTTATATAGCATAAATATTTTGTCTTGCTTTTTAGGGACTATCGAAAAGCTTGTATGATATCATATTCACACATACTTTATCATATTTTTTTTATTTGAAGTGGTAGTCAGGTTAAGTATCTTTATTTCTATCAGTTTAGATTTTGTTTTAAGGCCTTCTATGTCAAGAAATATGAATTTGTAAAATTGCTAAAAACCCCATTTTCTGTAACCCAGATTTATCTTTAAAAGAATGTGCAGAAATACAACTCTATAACAATATGTTGTGCATTTCCATTTATGATAACAGAGACATAGACGGTTTTCATTTGTTTACATAAAAAAAAAAAACTTTTTTGCGAAAAATGTAAACAAATGAAAACCATCTATATTAGCTACATACCTTTCCTTTTAGATTTTTAGAAAGAAATGATATAAAATGTCATGTGATGGAGAAACCTATGCAGCGTTGGCAGATAAGAACGTATCTGTGAAAGATTTGCTTGCCTGGCATTTTGAACTATTGCTAGGTGATATCAACCGCCGAATTTCCTCTAAAGAAAAACTAAGAAACCCTTGGGTAATTGAAATCAAAACAATCATTAATTGGTCATTGTTCCATAAATTTTACGTTGCGTTAGATTTTTACAAAACAGCATTTTGTAATGCTAAAATCAAACAAGGTCGTATCACCAGTCTGGAAATCACGTTGGTCAACTTTTCGGTCTTTGTAATTCATTTGAGTCTTATTTGTGAAAAGGATAGATCTTACGTAAAAAAAAAGCAGAAGAAACATCTTCGCTCAAGCTGTAAGGGCGAAGTAGTCATTTCCGAGGAGAAACCAGCTATCCTTTGCTACAAAAGATCAACCGAATCTCTAACAGTTGCTCTACATTACCAGATGAAAATTGGATATGGCAATGTATGCTGATCCATAAAGTACGCATTGTCAACCAAGGCTGACCAAGATATTTTGTACAAACCTTTCCAAGTACAATGCCCCCTAAGGGTAAAAGTAAAGCATTTGCTTCAAAGCATTCCTTTATCGGAAAATTTTCTGCGAACTCTTAAAGAATTTAACTCTCTAGATAAAAATCTCTCTGAACAGTTTGCAACAATACAAGAAAAGTCTGAATTACTTAAGGAATTGAATGAAAAAAATGAACTTTTATCAACTGAAATAAAAAGCTCAAAATTGAAAAACACTTAACTCAATATTTCAAATAAAGAAATCACTATAAGTCTTCATATGAAACAGAATAAACTGAACAGAAAAAAAAAGAAGATTAATAACATTGAATCACGTATTGAAAGTATGAAAAAGCCTTGTTCGGACTCACATAATGCTTTCACAATATCTTTCAAGACATACATTACAGAATAGATACAAGACAAAAATGGAAACCATTCAATAAAAAACGTTCTATAAAATCCCTTTATCAAAGGCGAAAAGAGACATTTGAGGCATGTACAAACATTTTTGGTGCTACAAAAGAAAATGATGAACCAGTTTTACAAGGAAAGACTGACACCTTGGCATGCAAGTTTAAGGCTGATGAACTAGGTAAAGAATTGTTGGATTCTAAACCATCCCTTGTTAAAACTATCAAAAAACGTACAATCGTAGAATGGAAAGATGAATTTTCAAAAAGTGATGCAAATGTCTTGCATTCCCTGAATACATACTACTCTCATAATGTTATGGGGAAAGTATAATATGAGGACATAATAAGAATACTGGAATACCAAATTATGTGTCATATGAAGTGCTAGCAAAGGTAACAAATGAAATTGACATTGGAGATGTTCTACAAATTTCACCTAGCTTGACGCAAGGGTTCCATGAAACGTTTGATGGCATGTATCGTCCACCTGCAGCATATTTATTACGGCTTGCCAAATTTTATTTGACAATTTACAGGGAAAGATCTGATGAGTTTTAGAAAATTCCTTGTTTTCGGAAACAAACGCCAGATTCTACACAATTTAATATTGCCTTTGGTGGTGATGGTGCTCCGGACACAGGATGTGCGTTTCTTGTATACTTTATTAATGTTGGGAAAAAGATTTGTAGTAGTAATAAAAACTTCCTTCTTTTAGGGAGCAATGTAGATGAAAGCTCCTACCAGTTTTAAATTTCGTTAAAATGCTTGTAAAAGGTATGAAATATTTGGAAAGTGACATTTTCACCATCGACATGGGCGATAAATTAGAGAAAGTTGAAATCAAGGTTAACGAGCTTCCAAATGATATGAAAATGGCAGCTTTTCTAGCTGGTGAACTAACAAACTCAGCTTATTATTTCAGCACTTTTGGTTCTGTTTCTCAAAGTGATATCAATGACCTATCTAAGAGATATGGATTGAAAGGTACCAGTTCATCTTGGAAACCCTTTACCTATTCAAAAAGAATTGCAGATGTTAAAAAAGTTGCTATCAAATCGAAAGAAATAGAAAAGGGGAAACAAACGAAACAAACAAAACGTAACCTTTTAACAACATATATAAAGCAGCTGAATAGCAGACAAGAATTTGTTCCGCTTGTCGAGGAGTATGTTGACTTAATGAAATGTGAGACGTTACATCTAAGAAACAATACCTGCAAGGAACTATTCGTGATGATATTGAGAATTGTACTTGTCGAAGCGAAAATTTCAAAATTCAAATCAGTTGCTGAAATTCCACAAAACCATCTTTTTCATGCATTCTCAATTTTTGTCCACCACGAGATGGTCTGTAATTTCTTGATAAAGAAAATTGTTACATGGTTCAATGACAATAGCGGGAGAACTGAAAGAAAATTCTCTTTTCGATTCCGGGGTAAAGAGAGTTTGGCCTACATGAAAAATTTCTAATCGCTGATTCATATGCTAATTGGAAAAGCAATATCATCAGATTCAAGAGTGAAATTAGCACAAACTAAAAAAAAAATAAATATGAGAAGATCACAGCGCATGTAATATTGACAGAAAAACAATCAATTATAAATTCAAATTTTTAATCATTAGACCATCCAGGTCTATCATTTGCAAGTTCGTTCCACAGTCCAATGTCCAGACCTGCCTTTTTCAACGCTTTCGACAGAGAACGACGATAAGTGTAACGAGGAGCACCTCTTGGTCGCTTCGAGCGGATCCAACATGAAAACATTTTTCGTGGTAGGCGTCACCAAGGCATCATGTCGCCTAGAGAAGTACGTGTCTACCGAACTTAGCGACAACCTGCTCAATAGATCTTCTGTTGTAATTTTGTAAACACGCGTGTGATGAAGGCTGACACGGCAAATACTACGCACACAGCGCCGGTGAAAATTTCTCAAATTGTTGAGAAGTTTTTTCGTCAGGCTCCAACATTCGGCTCCATATAGAAGTATGGGGAGGACGTAGGTGCGATAGACATTTGTCTTGACTGTAGCTGCTATTCTTGTTGACGAATAGAGGCAGTTTCGGCATGATCCAAATGCTGCACTTGCTTTCTGGATTCTCCTGTTCACGTCAGCGTCGTCTGATAAATCTCTACTGATCAAACTACCTAGATACACAAATTCGTTAACGATTGGTATGTATCTGTTTCCGACAATGACGTCTGACAAGTCGAGATCGTCGTAAGATGTTGGGTCATGATACATGCTCGGAGGCTTCGGACAGAATAGTACGACAGACTTAGGACCTTCACGGGGCTCTAGTTGACAAGAGTAAACTTCCATACCAAAACGAGCAAAGTGTGCCATGCTGAGAGCGATTCCTTCCTCTACATTCTTACGAGACCCAAATATCAAGGTAGTGTCGTCTGCATATTCAGAGTCTTGTAAGCACAATTCCTCACCATACGCACGATAGCTACGACTTGTGAGAATCACATCGCGTTTGGTTTAAAAAACACAAGTCTCTATGTTACTTGTCGCCCTCCAAGTTATAATATCAGCTGCTATGAAGAAAGTAAAGAGAAATGGTCCAAGAATGTCCCCTTGTTTAACACCAATGGTGCAGATCATAGTCTGAGTTATTTTATCAATAGTGAATTTGACTTTGAAGTCTGCATGCAATGACTTCAGAAGACTAACGAGTTTCTCTGGGACGCCGAATCGTTCCAGAGAAGTTCTCTTGGAATTCGACCAAAGGCTTTCATAAGATCTAAAAAGAAAACCCATGTTTCGAGCCTATGTTCCCGGCGTTTCTTCAGTGCTAATTTTACTGTAAATATTGCATCTGTGCAGCCTCTATTTGGAGGAAAGCAACACTGAGGTTCGTGCGATAGCTTTTCGGTAAACTTAAATCTCCTTTACTAGGGAGAACTGTCAAGCGGCCAATGTTCCACTCCTCAGGGATGCTCTCACTAATCCAAATGTGATGGATTACGTTTCTCAGTCGCTCAAAGGTGGGGTGGTCTTCCAACAAACATTTCCATTTGTGAGAGTATTTGAATTTTCTTGATCGATTTCTTTCGGTGATGTGCTCCTTGTCCTCAACGTTGTATCACTTGGGTGTGGTGGCTAACTCCATACTGAATTATGAGGATTGACTGACCACCACACCCTTTCTTTTTAGTCACATTTAAAAAACATCTTATACTCAGTGACTAAATGGTTGAGTATTTTTATCTGTAAGTTTATCTATAGGTGTATTCTAGATTTTTATAGGTTAGCTTTTTATGCAGACATTACTTAATTTTCTGGAGATTAAAATGTTTGTTATTTATGTTTATACTTTATTGTTTACCAAATGTAAATGGTATACAATACGTCAATCATGAAAAGTTTTGTTTTTTTAACAAATTTCCAATCTCTTTCGTTTATGATACTCATATTTGAAATTATATTTAGTACTTATTGAGATTTATCAATTTCAAGAAAAGAAAGTAAAATTCCTGAAATATTACTGAATGTGTCTAATGCAAAACCAATACATTTTCACTAGTCTATCAGAACAGGGGTTTCATTATTGATTTTAGACATTATTAAATACGTTACATGTGAACACTTTAAAGACGTTTTGAATGCCTCTTACAGTTTTTAATTATCATTTATTTCTTATTTAGATTTTTACGATTTCATTTTCTTTTGTTAAAAAAAATTTTCCTTATTTTAGATTTTTACGATAGCTTTCTTTCTTTAAAAAGAAAGTTTCAGCCTAATATATAGTAGTGTATAACTTAGTTATATAAATATGGAATTTATTTAAAAAAAATGTGTTGTCTGTTTTCTTTGTCCCTTATACCCATACAAAATAAGATTTTGCAATACATGCTTAAAATATTTCTACTGTTAATTTGTAATGAAAACTGCAATGTAAATTTCTAATAAACATTATCTAGTGCAGAATTGGATTGCTTATTTCTGAAAATATTTTTAAAACTGTATTGAGTAAAAGGCAAATTGAACTTGGAAGACTGTGGGTGCAAATCCCACTTCTCCTCAAAAGAGTAGCTTAACAAAAAAGCGCCCAGGTTCAGAAGCTTAAATTTATCTTCTATCGAGACTATAAAACTCTTTATTTTGATGGCTACAGCTTAGTTTGTGTAATTAAAGGTTTTATCAACTTTGAGGGTCAATTCATTATCAAAAGTGAAGAGTTCACTCAATTTAATACCTTAATAAAAGTGGGGAAATTTTGGCACAGATTTGATTTGGCGCACAAGAGCTTTATTTATTACAAGTCACTTAATTTTAACAGCAAATAATGTACAGAAAACTAACACAGTTTCCAAGAAAATGATGCAATTTTGCAGTGGAAAACAAAATTAACCCGCAAAAGGGCAAATCACATTAATTTCATGATTCTTTAATTTCCTGTATAGGCTACCGGTCCCCCAAAGTTTTCAACACTTTGTATTAACCACTCAAGGTGGGGGTATCACACCTGTCCAAGGTTGCTCATTGTAGCCGGCTTCTAGCAGTCAATTGTTATTAAATTGATATTTCAATTAATTCAGCATCTTATAAACATATATAGCTAAACGTTTTCAAACAAAAACAAGGCAGCCATTGAAAATATCCTCTGTTTTGCATCCTAATATCTCTTTAAAAAGCAGTCAGGTGGGTCATGGGGCGGTCGGACAAATCCGGGATTTTCCGGCAGCCAAGAGGATAGGGAGTAGGGTATCCGATCTAGTCTTCTTACGCCGGCCCTAAGCCTAATCTTGCCATCATAATTTTCAGGTTCACAATTGATAAAATAAGTATATGCATGATGATTACATTATTTCTCTATCGTGCAATCTAATATTGATCAAGCCAAAATCCTCAGCATGGTCTGAGCATGGCTGAAACATTGTTTGGGTACAGCCACACCAGAAGGTCTTTTCTAAAAGATGTATCAAAATAAAATCACTAAATTAAAGCTAGCCTAGGCTACCCTTAACAATGGAAAGAAACTTTGAAAATGCAAACTTTCACGGGACATACGTAGAAAAGATAGCATACAAATCCAGCATTTTAAATAAAGCCAATAAAAGTAGCTGCTGATCTTTAGCGCCTCTTGATTTCTTTCGGCATCCCTTCTGTTCCTCCGGAAGGAGGCCAATGGAGTCCAGGTGATCATAGGTCTTCTCTGCAAAGATTCCAGTGAGCAGTTTCCACATTAGTGGCAAGCACGCTATAGGCCGGTAGTTGCCGGCAACCGTACCCTTTGCAGGATCCTTTTGAATCAGTACTGTTCTACCCGTAACTTTGACATCTCGCGATCCTCTTTCCCCTACTTTAGGAGCAGAAAATTTCGCGTGTCTAAAGAAACGCGAAATATTTTACAAAAACTTTCGCGAATCGTGGTCTTTGGGACATATTTCGCGGAAACCAAAAAAAGTTTATTAGGGGGAGAAAATACTTTCGCGAATTGTCATATATTGTAAAAATACAAAATAAAATGTTACAAAAACAAAATTGATCGATCGATACCATCTTTTCTGAGCCAAGCTCGATTGCGTCAGAAATCCCCGAAGCATTCCATCCGCTATCGATAATTTCTCTTCCTTTGGAAGTTGTCATATGGTTGTAGAACTCCACTATCCAACCAGTGTGAATTATTTTTAGCTTTGTTAATTGCAAACCAACTTGTACATCTTCGATGATGATACCAGAATCTAATTGGGTTTTAACTTGTTCCGAATACCATTCGTTGAACTTCTTTTTTAGAAATCTTTTGGCATGTCCATTTACTGTTAAGTCAAGTGGCTGATAGAACTTTGTCATATTAGCAGGAACGTTGACGTTGATGCATATGTTGGCTTCATTATAAGCATCAAGAACATCTTTGGTCATTTGTCCAGTAAATACATCCATGACCACGAGAGATTGTTGATAGACAGAGCATTTGAGGAGCTCTCTTTGTTTCTTTACATACGGTTTAATTACTTCTTTCAAGAACTTTAGGGATTCTTCAGTGTTGGAGAAATGCTTCTGATTAGCGCTGAGTGAAACACCACTTGGGAAATTGAACTTTGGTAAGCTCTGTGTAGTAAATTTTTTGGACTAAAACAACTTTCGCGTTTTGAAAAAATTCTTTAATTTGGCGGGAAAAACTTTCGCGTTTTTTCAATAAAACTAATTTTGAGGAATTTCTGCTCCTAAAGTAGTTGGCACCTTCTTTCTAACTCTTGCAATGTCTTCTCCTTAAGTTTCACATCCCTTCTCATCTCTTCCAGCCTTCCCAAGTCTTTTCGCCATTGCGAAATGCTCTTTTCTAAACGCCGTTGCCACCGCGGTTTTTTTTGACTGGAGATGTTCTTTTTTAGGCTTCATAAGTCCCAGTCTCTCGCAGACGACATATGATCCGGCATATATCAATCTGTTGACTGTACCTACATCCACCTCTCCTACATGTACATTATCCAATATCCTATTCACATTACAAACCTCTCTTTTTTCACAATTTCGACTTTTTCTCTTCCGTCAAAAATATATTTCTTAGAAGAACCTTTTCTTCTTCCTTTGGTAATACTCTCACTTTCCCATCCTCTACGACACAATCCAATCTCTCAACATCTACAAAAACATCATTACATTCATTAGGCAGTTCAGTCTCACATTTTTGTCCGTCGTCCTGATCAGCAGGATTTTGTATCTTATTTAACTTACTCTCATCACCAAATTGCACAATCTTGCACTCACTCTCTACTCTTTGCTCAATTTCATGCTTCTCATATTCACTCACTAACCCACCCTCCTCGATATATTTAATTTGGGATAGAACACTGGCTTGTGATCTGACCCCGACATCTCTGCCATTCCACATATCCATAACTCTCCCGATATATCCCACACACCCTCTTTCCCCATTCCTCACATAGCACTACCCTTTCTTCTTTCGTCCAATTCTGCTTATTTTTACCTCTGTTTGTCTTCTCATTCCTACAAACCTTATTCTCGTTTTCTCCTTTCTCTCCCTCCCGACACATCTCAATCTCCTACTACCTTCACAGTTAGTTCTGAAAAGAACTGTTTTTATGGTTGTGTCAGCTTGATCAGGATCAGATCCGTCACTCACTGACACGGAAGCTTTTGATTCATTGCATTTATGCATTTTATCAATTTCTCAGGTCAAGCCTGGCGTCTATGGATAGTTTACTTCTATGGTTAGTTTATAATAATAAAATAAATATTTGACGTCGCGGAGTGAGGACGTGTTTTTTAACGCTCTTCATAATAACAAAAAAGTTTTCCTTTTCTGTAACAACAGTTACAATGATTTCTCAGTAAGACGAACTAGTAATTCACAATAACCAACAAGAACAACAGCAGGATGGTATAAATGACGAACCAGCGATTTTATCGCAAGAAAATCGCCCACAAACCAATAACAACAATCAAAGAAGACTGAAATGTACAAAGGGACTCAACACAGACAATATCCATTGCTACTTCAACACCATCCTACGTATTCCAAACCAACTCTACAGAAAAGAATTATACGACAGATGGGTGAGACCGCATCCCGAAAACCCTCTCACTGAACAACAAATCTGCGATCAACAAAGAACAATCATGCGGAAAGTCAACACTCGAGAAAACACCAGAGGAAGTTGGCTGACCTAGATAGAAATCGAATAGATTGGAAATCTCATTACAGAACAAATAAATGATGAGAATAACCAAACTAACGAACCTGAGAACGCCGAGCAGCAAGTAAACATATTAACAGCTGACAATAACGCTGAAGAAAATGCCGCACACGAACAGGAAATACAGCCAAACAACCAACAAGACGGAGATGAAGCTTCACAAATAAAAGAAATACTTGCAAACATATACGCTGAAGCTATAACGACTCCAATGGATAAAAGATTCGACCTCAGATAACCAAACAAGGGGGCTTTAAAATCGCTTGAAAAAACCTTGAAAACGGTAAACGAAGCACTAAAAGCCTTTCCATTGCTAACGGAAATTTCTGACGTCAACCAACTCAATATGCTGCTGCACTGACGGCGATTGAAGCAGCGGGCATTCGTCGCGAATGTATAACAACAAAGAAAAGTCCACTAAAAAAACAAAACAACGACTGGACTTTCAATATGAAGAGAAGAATTGACGATTTGAGAGAAGATATCAGCCGTATCTCTCAAATGAACGATCCAAATCCTTCATCCAAAATGAAAAGAAACAGCAACGCAATGTGCAACAAGTACAGGATAACTGATGAAAATACACGATTGACAATACATGAAACGCTCAAACAACGACTCCACGCAAACAACATATTCGTGAGATATCAAAAACGCCAAACGCAGTTTCGACAAAAAGAGATTTCGCCAACAAACCTTCAAAACTTTATGACGAGCTCCACTGGAACAGAATAAATGTAAAGGAACCCCCAACAAAAGAAAGCGTCGAACAATTCTGGAAACTACAGTACCAAAACAGAAAAACATACAACCAACAAGCAGAATGGCGTCAACAATAGAGCGAATCTCTCAACATTGAAGAAGCTGCGTATAACTCGATATCCTCCAACGAGGTTTCAAAGTCAACCTCCAAATTCACCCAAAGATTGCTCAAATATTCGACAGTATCTTGATAGACCCGACAAAATCACCAGAATTGCTCACAACAGGACGAACAACACTGATACCGAAAAAAGCCTTCGGGCTACTTGCCGATAACCTGTTTCCCTGTTATCTACAAGATACTGTCGAGTATCATAACGTCAAGATTACACCATCACATCGAAGCAAACCAGATAATTCCCCCAGAACAAAAGGGCAACGCCAGCAACACCTTCGGCACTATCAACCAACTGATGATCAACAAGATGATCTTAGAGAGCGCCATCAAACGGAAGGTCAACATCTCCACCGCCTGGATCGATTACAAAAAGGCGTACGATTCCGTCCCTCACGATTGGATTATCCAATCATTGAAAACACACAAGTTTGACAGCACCATCATTAACTTCATCGAATCAACAATGAAAAACTGGAGAATATCCCTCGCACACACCCACGCTAATGGTCAATTCAACCCCGGAATCTTCCAAGGTGACTGCAAGTCTGGGCTTCTCTTCATTCTGTCACTTTTACCGCTCTCGTGGCTATTGAAAAGAAGTAACCTGGGTTTCCGGATAGCGACTGCCCAAAACAGCATCATTTCTGATATGTTATTCATGGATGACTTGAAGTTCTACGCAGCGAACGACAACCAGCTAACAAACATGATCAGCATCGTCAAGAGCTTCAGCGACGACATCATAATGAATTTTGGCATAGACAAGTGCAACAAATTGACTATCAAGCGAGGGAAAATTGTACCATCTGATGACATCAGCCTGGACAATGGCGAACAACTAAAATCTCTTGAAGCCGACCACAGTATCGCTACCTGGAATTCAACGAACAACACACAACAGACAAAAACACCAAAACATCCCTTCGACAAGAATACTTTTCAAGAATCTAGATGATCCTAAAAAGTGAATTGTCCAGGAAGAACACCATCGATGCCATTAATTCCTACGCTGTTCCTGTTCTATCTTATGGCTTTCCCGTTCTCGACTGGAACATCACGGAACTTGAGAAAGTTGACCGTAAAACTAGTAAAGTCATACAGAATCAACACCTGATACACCGACAGAGCGACACCACTCGGCTATACATCCCCAGAAAGAACGGGGGAAGGGGATTGATCAACACTGTCAATCATTTCAAAAACGAAATCATCAACTTCAGCGCCTACCTCCTAAATTATGATGAATGCCTTCTAGAACTAGCATCAGCTTTGCAAGTTTCTAGAGGCGTAAAATCTATTCATGATATGACTCAAGTTTATTGTCAGAGCTTCGACTGGAGATTGGAGATCTCGTTCAACAAAGAAAACAACAAAGAAAACAAAAAATGAATAACGCTCGCCTCGACAAGTCAGTAAATGAAGTGAAACAAAAAATCTACACGGCCAATACTAAAAGTTGCTCGATGAAGCACATATCGACAAAACTGCTTTATTGAAAAGGCTCACTTCAATATCTCTAAAAAGAGCCACTGAAGCGACGATATGTGCTATCCAAGAACAAGCCATAACAACAAAGTATATCAGGAAACACATCTTCAAAACTGAAAATTGCGACCTGTGTAGAGTGTGCCGTACTGAGAAGGAAACCATCCACCACATCATCTCAGGGTGCGTTGCGCTAGCTCCAACAAAGTACCTTCAAAGACATGACAACGTCTGTAAATACATCCACGCGATACTCCTTGAAGGACATGACTTCACTAATGAAAAGCCCGAGTAGTATGAACACTAACAAAGAAGTGTCGAGGAAAACGAATGCACGAAGGTCCTTTGGAACTTCAGCGTCCAAACCGATCACACGATCATACACAACAAGCCAAAGTGAAAAAGACAAAGTGAAAAAGACTTTTCCTTGATTTGATTTTTTCAAACAAAAAATGGAGATAATATAAATATTTTTGTTTATCAACCTTTTTTTGGATTACACAACAAGACTTAGTTGAAGAATGAAAGAACGAAAAACATGTTTATTTTCTAATTTCTATAAATATGTGTCAGCCACCACACCCAGAAGTAGATGATCAACAACATGGATATGATTATATGATGTGACAATGTTTGAAGGATATGGAGATGTCATTCCCATATGATAGTTCGTCAGCCAGAATTGATATTTTCTGCCACGTTCAATCGGGAAGAGCAATCATCCTCCAAGTCTGATTTTGTGTCGCGAGCAGTCAGATTGTAAATTTCAGAAAAAGGCATTACGTTACCTGGACTAACCCAAGATCCAAAAAAATGCATCAGATTGATCACTTCCTTTGCCAAAAGAATGATTTCTTCCGTTTTACGAATGCGGGAGCAGTAAAACCCTTTGTTGATACTGATCATCGCGCTGTAATGTGTAGCTTCAAACTCTTAACAAGGTTGAGGAAACCACTGTCCAGACGACAACG
>JAUEKX010053152.1:0-13529 GCA_031834005.1 Dendronotus venustus
TAAGTAAGTAAGTAAGTAAGTAAGTAAACAATTTATTTGTCAACAAAAAAAAAGACTGGAGACCATCTCAATAGATTGTACGTATATAATGTGTATAAAAAAATACTGTATATATATATATATTTGACTTAAAGTAAGATGTTTATACAATGTTAAACATGTATATAATGTAAGAAAATTTGTTAAAATTTTTAAGTTTCATAAAAAAAAAAGTTTTATAAACATCTTTGAAGAAATAAAGGTTTATGGACTTCAAAGTTAACGCCTGATAATAATCAGGAAAAAATGATAATAATCTCAATTCTGTGATAAAAATCTTGATAAGTTTTCCAATTTTATTAATTTGTCTTCTTCGTATTTATTTGTGTATCCCTTTCTCCCTTCCTTTCTCCCCATGTTACACTTTATCACTTCACTGATTTTTCATAATACAAGATCATTTCTAATAGGATTGACATAAAAATAATTTTAAAGTAAATTAAAAAAATGTAAGAGAATTAAATGAAAAGGGAACAAAATAAACAAAAACCAAAGTGAAGAGGGTATATATATATAAAACCAAAAAATAAGCAGCAGAAATATAAAAACTTTAAAAAAGAAGACAGCTTGCTAATAGTTATTAATTTTCGTCATCTTTCGTGACTTCATCAGATCATATAAGTCTATTATATATATTAGGTTGTTATAGTTATTTTATAAACAATGACTTGCTTATATTTAATGATGGTTTATTCCATTATATATGCAAGGCTTCTTTCGCCTTGAGTTGATATTTCGTTTGTGCTTGATCTAGAAAATAAAACATTTTACAGTATATACCCAAACATTTTCAACCCTGTGATTTGACCAAACGTTTGTGTGAAGATTTGTACTTTGAGCCAAACAAGCTATTTTATGATTCATCGACGACCCATTAATCTTCTAAACCTTGACAAGAAATCACATTATTAAAATTTTTAAAAAATCAATAAAAATATAATTCATTTTTATTATTATTCTTTTTAGGAGTGCCAATCGACGACCAGATAAAGCTGTTTATGTTCCAAAACATAGAAGGGATGATCCTCCAAGAGCCCAAATCAACGATGAAATTGTAGATCATGTTAATACTCAAGATGATATGACTCTTAAAAATGAAAAAGAAAAATCAATAATAAAGTCTATTAATGAAGATAAAACTAAACCAGTAAAAAAAAGTGTAACTCAAATAAAGAAAAATAATATTCATCAGAATGATAATGAAAATCAATCTGGAATTACAATTGTTAACATTGAACCAAATGAATCAGTTTCAATCCTTGAGCATGTTTTAAAAATAGAAAACAATCTACCAGAAAGGATTTTCAACAATTTTGCTGAGCTACTGTCTCAAAATATTTTAGACAATGTTATGAAAAATTTGCAATACCAACAATTAGATGCAACACCTCAGAGTCCATGTATGAGATTAGTTGACCCGCCTACCCTACCACATGATTCTATTCAAGGAAAGAAGTTAATACCTGAAATAGCTACAAACTGTGTTAATCTGGCAATTGAAAACGCAATGCAAATGTTACAGGCTATTCATAAATATGATAAACAACAGTCATATATGTCCTCAACTGAGACTCCTGTTGCCATTTCAGATTTTAAAAATGGCTATTCAAATTATAAGACAAACTCTGGTGTTCAAAGTATAAAGACCATCTCATTATGCCAAAACTCACACATGAAAAATAATGATACCAAGTTAGTTAAAAAATGTACAGAACATATGTTCTCTGATGAAAACAAACCTATTTACAGTAAAGAAATAGAATGTCAAAATAAAGCTGATATGCACTCAGAAAAGCAAGGACCTTCATCTGACGAATGCTTTCCAAAAGAAACTAAAGTTACAAAAATACAAATCAAAGGTGAAAAGAAGATGAAAAATTGGAAAAACAGCAATAGTGGAGCAGGTAATGAAGAAAGATTAGAGAGAAAATCCAAAGTTGCTAATAGATCTAAACAACAACAAAAAAGAAAACAGAAAAATGATGTAAAAGAACTGGAAAAAAAGATCATTACAGCAAATTTACTAAAACAAAAACAAGAAAATGATATTAACCCCCAAATTAGTAAATCAGAGGTAAAGGATGATGAACCATTAGACGACTGGGAATCTAGTTGGACAGAAGATGGAGAATGTATAAACGATGAAATGAAGAAAGAGGTTAACTTATTTTTATACTTGAAAATCTGTCTCTATAATAATTTAATATAGTCTGGCCTTAAATATCTCTATACAGGGTGTCCCAATAAAATGTCCGGACCATATTTGGTATGTCAATAAGAATCTAATTTATGCGATCTTAAATCGTGTATAAAGCTTTATATAAAAGCAAATGATATGGAATTCCCAAAGGAAATCTTAACAGCAACAAAGGTATATACCAAGCGTTTATTAAGTCAAGCCATTAACAAATTTTTAAAAATAGAACGAGATAAAATTTGTTAAACTTTAAAAAATTTTTTGTTTGTTTATAAAAAAAATTTGATAATGCGATTTTTACACCATTGGATTGAGCAAAATTAAAGCTTTCCAATGATATAACTTTTAAATTCGAAAAACTTAGCTTTTAAAACACTTCTTTTACCCTATGTTAATTGAATGCACAGAAGTAATTAATACGTTACATTTAATTACAACACAAACAAAAAACGTATATTTTTTTACAGCCAATCCAATTCGGTTTGCCTGAATTTACAACCAATGATAACAAAAGAAGCAGCAAACCCCACGTGGGGTACACGATATAAGTTCGCATAAATCAATTTCTTATTGACGTACCAAATATGGTCTGGACATTTTTGTGGGACACCCTGTAGATTCTATTGATTTTTTCTCCAGTTTTTTCACGATGTTATTTGTTGTTATTATTAAATAATATTTTGTTTTAAAAATAAATGTTAAAGGAGTCGTTCAGTTAAAAAATTTTATTTATTGTTACTCATGTGATACAAATTACAACATGAAATTGAAGTTGAAGAGACTGAACCACATCGTAATAGTAATTAAACATGCATGAGTAAATAAAAATCATAAAAAGATACTAACTACTTCCTGTTATGTAGTGTATACAGTATAAAACGAATAAAAATGCTAGTTGTTGGCAATAAAAAAATTTGAAATTCAAATTTAATGTAATGTATGAAATGATAACTTATCTTAAACTCCTCAGGTCTATAGTCCTATGTAAAATGATTTTATTTGTTCTTACCATTGGGTTGATGGTTATTTTTAATGTTGCAAAACATGTTAAGTTATTGTGAATGTTCTTAAAACTTTTTTTTGCTTATGATCAGACGTTTTTTCCCAGACGTCCTGTGTATTTAATTGCAAATTGTTTCTTTATAAATGGAATAATACAGAGTTTCCGTCAGAAAAATATATATTTTAACTTTTTTTACAGCTTTCTCTATTGACCGGAATTGCAAACCCAGTTATTGAAAAAGCCGAAGGAATTGATTATCTGAATTTTATTCCAACGAAAAATATAGAATTAGACGAAGGAGGTAAGTGTATATACATGATACATTATACTTTAATGTCGGAAAATATTATCGGTAGAAACTTTCGCAAATTTCACATTTTGCCAAGTTACAAGAAAAAGTCAAATGTTTTTATATTTTGCTTTCACAAAATTTTATTTCTATGAAACATTCTACATTTTCTGATTTTGCGAAATAAATAATATTTTCCAATTGGTCTGATATGTGCACTTTGTTATCATTAAAGTAGTTCAGAAAGATTATTAAAATCAATTGTTTTGTCAATTTTATAATTACTTGTATATATATATATATATATATATATATTATAGTATTTATATTGCATTATGCATCTTAGCTACATATCCTTCGATTGTAAAGTATTTGTACCATTTACAGTTTTGTAGTATGTGGAGAGTATCATCCACATCTTGGGTCCAAATTACAGTGTATTATTTAGTATTTAGTATTTCAAATAGGCATTTGAAATACTGATTTTGTCTCACAAAAAAATTATGTTGAAAAAAAACCTATTGTTTCTAGTTCTGTTTTCTTGCTATTTTTATTTAATTTCTTTCACAGAATTTGGTCATATACTGGAGCTGTTTGATTTTTCACCTTGTCTCAAGACGCAAGATATTTTTAATGCAATGACTTCTGCTGGGTAAGAAAAAATAGAATGTTTAAGTGATAATGAATATTAAAAAAAAAAAAAAAATTATATTATATGTGATAAACAAAGTAAATATCAATGCTTGCCATATAGTGCTCAATAAACAAACAAGTTTGGTTAGAGCTATATACCATAAGTAAAGAGAAGAAAAGACTCAAAACATAACAACTAATAGTTGTTTCGTGTTGTTCACACCCATCAGTTAAAATTCTCTACTAAAATAATTGTACATAACATGAGCTTATAAATACTTACACTTGGGAGTAATCTAATCTTTTGATTTTTAATTAGCCAGCAAGAATTTGTTCATGTGTCGACATTTAGAAATTAGTTCACTTCTTTTGTTAAGTAACTCATTTTTAAATGAGTACTTTAAAATGTAAAACTTTTCTGCTAGACAAGGTGGGCACTTCGTTGTGTTTGAATAGGCAGGACGCGTTTTACAATAGACTATTTGAGGGAGGGTGTCACGTTGTGATTCTCTTTCATGTTCCATATGTGGGATGATAAGGTTGTGCTCCCTGCATACTTTTTGTTATTGAACGACTGTTTGTGACTATTGTAGCGCGTTTTGAAATATTTTTCTGTGAGACCAATGTACACTTTTTTTGGGTGATTTGATGCGGATGCTTCACATTTGTAGATCACCGAAGATGTTCTGCAAGCTCCATTCAAAGGGCAATCAGCTTTTTTCCTGCAATTTCTTTTCTGTTGAAAAGCTTGTGAAGGTGATGTTTCTTTGGAAAATGTTTGTTGATCAATTTTAAAAAATATTTTGCGACATTTGTCTGCACATCTTTATTGAATGGTGGGTTAAACCAGATAGTCTTTCGGTTTCTGCTTCGGCGTGTGTTCGGCCTTTTCTTTTCGAATGATAACGAAGTATCATTAAATCCACTCTTTCTTAATGCTTCCTCGTATTGGTGTTTAGAGGTGTTGAAGATGTGTTCGTTTGATGAGTTCTTGGACAATCTGTCGTTGATGGATTTAGGCAACTGCTTAAGGATCTGTTGGGGGTGGTTCGAGGAGGTGAGAAACAACCTAAAGGTAAGCTATAGCTGCACGAAGAATGTTGGCAGAATCATCAAGGCCCACAACAAGAGACTGTCGCCCTCAACAGACCAAGTGAAACTCCCATGCAATTGCAGGAAAAAAGTTTGCAATTTTCTATTTCTAAGCTCATGTTATGTAAAATTATTTCAGTAAAGAATTTTAACTGATGAGTGTGAACAACACGAAACTATTAGTTTTAAAAAATGTGTTGAGTTTTTTCTTCTCTTATGGTATTTTTATATTATATGTATATATATATATATCTTCACTAGTATTTTCACTATTACTTTTCCCATTATTTTTAGAGTTAAAGATTACAATTTGACATGGGTAGATGATACACATGTTTTAGCCGTGTTCAGCAGTCAAGTGGCAGGTATTTTATCACCACTCATGTTGGGTGTTTTTTTCGATGTTTGGAGATTTTACAAAGTTAAATTCTCGCAAATAGAATAATCTACCGTTAATTAATTAATTTAATGGTGAATTTAATTTTCAAAACCACAGTAATTCCCAAGGTACAAAATGGCATGATTCGAAAAAATTTCTTCCATTAAAATACCTCAAAACGTATATACAGGGAGAAAAAGATGTGCTATACGTAAGGCCAAAGATTGATCGCCACGAAATTATCCGAATCTTACATTCTCCATAATAATGCTACATCCTTGGGCTTTTATTATTTTCTTCACCAAATAAATGGTTTTTGTTTTAGCACATACAGCGATAAAACAATATATTCCTATATTGCAAATGAGGCAGGTAATTAATGGTTCACGAATATCAAGATCTAAAGCAAGAGATTTGAAAGGTTACTTTGTTTGATATTTATATATATACATATATTGTTTATTTTTCTCACATTAACTTTCTACAATATACGTTTTATATGTGGCACATCGGTATAAGTTATTTTACAGAATGTGTGGTAATAAATCATTATCATTTAATATTATTCTTGCGATTATCTCTCAAATACTCTAAACATACTCAGATTCACTGTTACCGTTCAAAAAGCGTCCTGAATCAACTGGAATGGTTGCACGAAATCTTGTAGCTGGTGCTTTGGGAATACGTACGAATGTATCAAGAGAACAGAGACTTAAAGAGAAAGAGATGTTAAAAGAAGCCAGAGGTAAATTAATACTGTTATTAGTAGAAATAGGTGACTGATCATATTTAAAACTAAATTTATTGAAAATATCAAATTCAGTAATTGATCGCATTAGCACCTGAGGCGCTTTCAGCGGCGAGAAGACAACTAAGTACCAATTAAAAGGGAATAGGACAACGCTGAAACACTTATTTGCAAAAATAAGGAAATTATTTATAATTTATATTGACTTTGGAAAGAATTTAAGGATGGTAAATTTCTTCTTCATTAATCATTCGCGATACACGTCATCTTTTGTTATTGTTGTTTTATTTTCTATTGTCAAAAATAGTAACAAATTTTTAAAATCTCTAAGGGCAGGAACTTCTGAGAAATTTGAGATTTTAACAAAATATAAAATCTTTTGCGTATAACGTTTTCTGGAACAAGCAAAAACTTCTTGTTGATTTGAAATTTCAAAGGCATAAACTTTCGAGAAAATGACCGTTAATATTTCCATCCTTAAAGAAGTAAATTTCTTGCGGAATTTGCGATTTATAACATGTTCATTTTCTTTGCTTTTCAGAAAAGCGACGACGCAAGAAACAAGATCAACAAGACATTTGGGATAGTCCATCGTAAATGCATGTTAGATTACAATATATTTGGCGATTTGAGAAATTTGGATGTTTTAAACTTTAAAGTAACATTTTCAGTATTCTTTTTATAAATTATGCCACAAACAAGATTTAGGAAAAGATTGTAATCGTAAATTGAATGATAAAACGTAAATCTGGAAATATACAAGGTGGTCCATATAAAATACTCTCTTTTCAAATGTGCAAATAGAGTATGTAATAGCTATTGATACACGTTTTCTTGCATGT
Organism: Dendronotus venustus; assembly: GCA_031834005.1. Lineage (NCBI taxonomy): Eukaryota > Metazoa > Mollusca > Gastropoda > Nudibranchia > Dendronotidae > Dendronotus > Dendronotus venustus. The sequence goes on from JAUEKX010053152.1 coordinate 7,223, forward strand.
AATCACAGAGTGTTTTGGCATGAGAGTAAAACTTAACAGCTTTTGCGAAATTATTTTTATTGCAGTTTTGGAATAAACCGAAACACATTTTACACCATTAGAAAGAGGAAAAAAGAGGTTTTCCAATAATATAATCTTTATATCTTATAATCCTGAAAATTAAAATAAATATATGTCATATGATTATTTTGTATATTTGAGGTACTTTTGAGGCGTGCTGCCTTTTAGAAGTTTTAGTATTTTAATATTAGTTGATGGTTTATATTAGAGCTGCAGTAAGATTTTAGGCCAACCAGAAATTGACTTCTCACATATGTTCCAGGACAGCTATGGTGGTGAAAGTGCATTTGATTTTATTCGTTTGAAACTCAAAAAAATAAGATGTAAATACCGTACGATGTCATCTTGTTCATCGATGAATTTAGTTCATTCATATTTAAACAGATAGATATTAATGGAACAAAATATAAAAATAACAATGGCCCTTTACAAGCATTAATGACATATTATTTTGCCTTATGGTATTTCCTTTATTTAGTACTTGGTTTTTAAGATATTTTTTTACTTTAAAAAGACTTTTTACCATGTTTGTATATAAATCAATATTTTATCTTTTTGAAGTTGTTTGTTCGTTATAAATATAATTTAAGAACTTTAATGGATATTTTTTCACAAATAAAATAACTCTTAAACCTAATTTTTTTCACTGCAAGCATACTTATTAAACATACCATGTAACCTGTGCTAAGAAGCTAAAGGTAAATTTTAATTGTAAAAATACGTTATCAGACAACACAATGTCGGAAAATAGTGACAAAATCATGAAAAATGTTGTCCAAACATTTTTGTATGAAAACGAAACTATTCAGAATTGAATTGAATTTCTGTATTGTACCTTAAGGGAAGAAATTGTTTGCGGATTTTGCCCTAATCCGCAAAAATAAATTCCGCAAAATTGAATAAATATTGAAGGTCCGCAGAAATAAATTCCGCATAATTTTCGAAATTTTCCATTCCCAAAAGTAAATTCCGCAAAATTTTATCCACAAAAATTTATTCTGCAAAACTTTAAACTTTTTTCTTGCGTGAAGATCTTATTTACTTTTCTTATAAATTAAGATCTCGTCAATACAAAGAGTCTTTGGAAAAGGGGATTCAAAAAGGAAAGGAGTCGAGGTTATTGAACTTCTAAGGATCTGTTTATTAATCTTCATCAATAACAATACAAGCTGAATCTGCAACAGGTTTCGTTCTTCGCACTTTTTCTTTTACTTTGAAAAACAATCTTATATCAGTGGTGGAGATCTTCTTTCTCGTTTCTTCCTGTTTTCCGTCATGAGACCGAGACTGTGTCACACATTAAGTTGCTGGCGTTACATCGACCTCCCCTCTGGACAAAGATAAGACCCAGCCACATCTTTTTCGCGTGCGTCATAATGTAGATCGAGTAAGTCTTTGTAAATGTCGATCAAACGTCGGTTCTTGACAGTTGGTGCCATTAAGACTTTCACCAGGCACGGAATTTCGAGTCCACCTTGAACAAGGGGAGAAACAATAATTTGTTGATGTAAGTTAGATGGAAATTTTCGCTCCCCTATTCAATAAAAATTTTGTTGGCCTTGAGATCTCCATCGGTAGATGGCCAACAGTTACGCCAGTGTTCTCCAGGGAAACCTTTATTGCAAAAAATTCATAAGAATTACCTTTTTCATGAGTGGCAAACAGTTTGTCTTCCAAACTTGGTTGCCAGTACCGACGATAGTAATGGAACCCTCGAACTGCTGATGGGAATTCAAAATGTGTCCCCGCTTTAGTTTCTTGATTGTGAACTTCTATCTCCAGTTATTATAAATAAACTTATTCATTCATTTATAAATGGCGCGAAAACATTCGATTCTTACATCTAATTATATCCCTCCACCGCAGGGTCCCATGACTTTTTTTATATATATTTTGGAAATACGCCGCAATCAACGGTCCTTGCAGCAGTCCGAAAATTCAAAAAATCGCACCCTCATCATGATTTTGGTGAAAGGCAAGCCAAGGCACTACGGAAAAAGTATTTAGCAGATCAGAAATCTGCCAACCTAGAGAAGAAAATCGTACCTTTGAAGCGCGGTAGGCCATTGATGCTGAGAACTGTCGACGAAAAGGTGCAAGTTTTTCTTCAAATTCTTAGAAGGGTGGGGTTGTTAACACCGTCGTAGCTATTGCCACAGCAAAGACCCTCGTCGAAAGAAGTGGTATTGAACACCTCAAAGCCATCAATCTTGAAAGTTCTTCCTGGGCGAAGAGTCTTTTTCAACGAATGGGGTTCGGGAAACGTGAAAAAACTACGCCGAAGCCTGAAATTCCCCAACGAGCTAAAGACGAAGCAGATCTTATCATGAACCATCAAATTGTGAATCTGGGGGGAAAACATAACATACCCGCCTCTATGATCATCAACATCGACCAGACTCCATTGAAGTATGCACCAGTCTCAAATCAAACAATGGCAAAACAAGGATCAACGCATGTAGCCATTCACGGATCGACGTACAACGATAACTGACACATTTGGGATAACCTACAGCAATGTATTATTGCCGATGCAGCTCATTTACAGCGAAAAGACATCCGAAAGTATTCCCAAATTTAAATTTCCGTACTCATTTTCACTTAGTGCTAATGAAAAACATTATAGCAATACTGCTGAATCCGTTAATTCCGCTTTTGGATGAGGTCCAGATGAACGGCTTCAACTGGATACCGACCAGTTCTACTTGATGTTTTCAGAGGTCAAACAACAGATCCTGTGATTGAAAAGCTGAAAGAAAATCATATCTTCATGGCCCGAGTACAAAAGGTTTGCCAAACCTTGATCCGTTCGCTGCTATTGATCCTTTGGAGACCACAGACGCATCTTCATTGCTGCTTGGACAAGAAATCCTAAATTCAGAAGAGGTAACAAGTTTTGTGACGTACAATCATGAGAACGAGAGTAATGAAGAGGAATGGGTAATGGAGGATGATTGCAGTCGAAATATTTTCGAAATCGTCAATGACGATTTTTAATGAAAGATTTTAAATATGTTACCGTTAAGCGTTATTTTTTTTGACATAGTAAACATCTTAACTGATGAAAAATAGGAGTTACCATTAAATCTTCTCTTTTAAATAAAATTTTGTATATACCCTACTAAATGAGGAGTTTCCCCAAATTTCTATTTAACTGAATTTCCAGCATCCACAAAAATTAATTCCGCAAATTCTCTTTTGAAGCCGTCATCCGCAAAAATTACTTCCGCAAAATATGGCATTTTCGGGTCCTTTATCCGCAAAAATGAATTCCGCACAAATTTCTTCCGCAAACAATTTCTTCCCTTAAGGTAGTAGTATACTACCTAAAAGAACCCAATTTCGTCTCTTACAGTACCATTTTATTAATTATCAATTGGTTAATAGTTCTATAAGAAATGATGGAGTTGCCTTTCTGTTCTTCAGGTAAGATGTTGGTCTGAATATGGCGGTTTATTCTTGTGGTGATGATGCTGGTCAAGATTTTATAAATTGCTGGTAAGCACGTTATTGGTCAACGGGTTATTCGTGTCCACTTTCTATGGAACAAGTGTGGTGCGACCAGTTGTTAACCATTCTGGACATGTGTTTGGGTGATGAAGAATGTTGTCCAGTATTTTTACTGTTAGTGAACGGATGTTGGTAAGTCTATTCCACCAGAAGTTTTGTAGCTTGTCGATTCCAGGGCTTTTCCAACTGGAAAGCTTTGAAGACGAGTCGGCCATCTCGTTAGGCGTTATGCTTGTGTAGTGTGCTGGAATGATGTTTTGTACCGACGATTGATAGTCTCTCAGGCCACAGCGCATTCTTATTAAATTTTTTCTTGGTTTCGTACATCGGTCCCCAAAATGTAACTCATTTGTTGGAGGTTCTTTGCCAATGATCTTATTCCCCCGAATTTCCTCGTAAAGTTTCTCGGCTTGTTGGCGAATTTTTTGTTTTGTTTCTGTCTGGTTAAACGGTTATTAAGTGCTTATAATCTTTGTTTCAGCTTCTTGAGTGTCAGTATGCGATCGTCTTATTTGTTAATTTTGTATTTGTTTTTCATGTGTCACACAAAGGTTAAATAACACCAGTCCAAGGATGCTACTTTGTGGAACCCCAACTTTAACCAATATCTTGCCTGAGATTCTATCAATAATCTGCACGAATTGATGTCTATTTGTCAGGTAGTCATCAACGAGTTTAATGAAATGTTCCAAGAGGCTAAGGTTATGTAACTTGAAGATCAAAGTTGGGTAGTCAACTGTGTCAAATGCTTTAGAATAATCTGCAAACATGGCAGCGTAACTTCTGCTTTCTTCATAGCACTAAGAGTGTCTTCTTTGAGTTTATGCAGAAGAGTTGGGGTAGAGTGACCTTTCCTGAATCCCGATTGCTCTTGGTGGTCTTCGTGGTAGACAACTTTCGATTCGATGTGTACCGTGATTTGACAAAAAATCAATCTTTCGAATACTTTGGAAAGCACTAGTAACACACTGATCGGATATAGTTGACGAGGTCATTTGGGTTGTTGGTGATGGGAATAGAGCAGACACGACCGGTGAGACAATAAATTCAGCGACGTTTTTAGATATTTCGCCGGGATTTTGTCGGAACCAGTTGAGCTGTCTAAGCGATGTGACTTTATGACCGCAATAACCTCGTCATACAAACTACTTGCATATTAAAGGATTCAAGTTGTTATGCCAGGTTCTTAATAATTTTATCAATTACGTGTCTTGGACTAACGTTCTTTCCCGTAGTTCGTGTAGCAGTGTTGTTTAAAAATTGATTGATTGCTTTTTGGATTAATATTTAGAATTTTGTTGATTTCCACAATTTTTTTGAGATTTTGTTCATTAGAAACTTCTTAAAGAATTTTTGCTTGGTGATTGTTATTTTAGATTTCAGTTTATTGCGTTCTGAACCGAGGAAGTTCCAATTTTCATCAGTTGGGTTAGAATGCACTTTCTTTCCCAGTTGATTCCGTTCACGCTGTAGTTCAGCAATGTCCAGATCTTTCATCCATGGTAGAGGAGGTCTGGTTAGCTTAACTCTTCTTAAGGGAACATGTTTATCTATACAATCAGTTATCATTGTATTTAGAATGTTTACTTTGTCTGAGATGTCATATACTACACTAAGTGGGAGCAGATAATAAACGCTCATCATGCACATATTTAAACCTAAGCTCGTAGGTGTTTGGTTTTATTTTGAAGATGCAAAAGGGAGGGGTCATGGTCACTGACTTCACTGCACAGTACTACGTCTGCGTGTATACGTTTAATATTCTGGTTGGTAATGGTGTGGTCGATCAGGGAGATGTCATGTCTTGTTGGTTTGTCAAACTTTCCAAGCCACGATATTTTTTCGTTTAAGACACTACTTGCTTGATAAGGTTGATATTTTTACACTCAGGACCCATGGAAGAACAGAAATTTTGTAGATATGTTTATATTTTACTTATTTTTGAATGGTTTTATCCTGTATAAAGTATTCGTGAATAATAATAATAATAATAATAAAAAGGAAAGTAATTACTTAATATATATAACTAGAATAATAAATAACTATAAAATAACAAGAACCACAAAGAACTAAACAGACTTAGCTTGGCAATAATTGATCGACTGGTGAGCATCAAACAGTAAATAGATTGAGTTAGAAGGTAAAGGATGAAAGGTACGACTAAAACTATTGTCAAACAAATTATGGAAATAATTAAGAATCTTATTGAATTTACACCCTATCATAGAAGAACTATAGACTAATTGTAAAGTCAGAGTCGTAACTTAGAATGGTTGAGAAACTTAAGAAAAATAGAAGGAATAAGGACTAAATTATACGATCGCCCGATAAAACAAAATAAAAGGATATAAAAAAAGAAAGAAAAGAAAATGGAAGTAAAGAAATAAATGAAAATAATCAATCGTGGCAGTTAAGAAAGGATGCTAACGACGCATCCAAGAAATATTTTTTTAAGTCACTGGAAAATTTTTTGCTATAGGTTTCTCTATCCGTCAACCGAGTACTCCGCCTAAATTGAGTAGTTCTCTTTTGATGGTAGCCATCGCAAGTCGATTACCTCTTTTGTCGTACAGTACTTCAGTAGTACAAAAACAGCAATTCATTTCAGTAATCGATCTATCTTCTCTAAACGGTATTTGGGAGCATTTATCAGTAGAGAGTTTTTCCAATAGTTCTTGATCAGTGACTGACGCACGTGATAACTTTTATAACTCTAAATATATTTTAAATGAACACA